>WBMW01001380.1:11515-28770 GCA_013396635.1 Penelope pileata
CCCACCCCCCCCACCTAATTACCACCCAATTAACACCTACCCGGGCCTCGCCCCTGGCAGCGCAGCACGCAGGGCCCCTGCCTGCAGCCCCAGCAGCGCCAGCAGCAGACCCAGGGGGCCCAGGGGGGCAGCACGGGCAGCAGGGGGGGCGGCAGCCCCCAGCCCCAGCAGCCCCAGCAGCCCCGAGCCGTAGCTGCGGCCGTTGTTCAGCAGCGCCGCCCGGCCTGAGCCCGGCAAGATGGCTGCCGCCGGCAGCACGTACACCTGCAGGGAGGGGGGGCACTAAGATGGCCAACGCGAGGTGGGCACACCTCCCCAATGGAGGCTGTCCCAAGATGGCTGCCCACCAAGATGGCAACAGCAAGACGGCGACACCTCCAACATGGCCACCCAAAGATGACCATACCATCAACATGGCCACTCTCCAAGATGGCAGCACCACAATGCCCACCCCTCAATATGGCCACCTCAACATGACCACCCAAGATGGCAGCCCCCCGCATCCCCCCCATGATGGCGCCCCCCTGTGGAGCTCACCGTCAGCAGCTCGGCGGCCCCCAGGGCAGCAGTGGCGGCGGCAAAGGCAGCCCCCAGGAAGGCACAGAGCCCCACGGCCCCCCCGGCCTCGGGGCCCAGTGCCCCCCACAGCAGCGCCAGCGGCCCTCCCCCTGCAGGGAAGTGCCACCACAGCCAGGTCACCCTGATGTCACCCCCGGTGTCCCCTCCTGTCCCCCCTGAGCTCACCGGGGACAACGTCATTGGAGGCAACGGCACTCAGGGACAGCGCGGTCAGTACAGCCTGGGGGGGCATGGCATTGTGGGGACCTCGCTGTGACTCTTGACCCTGCTCTTTGACCCTCCCTTTGACCTTAACNACACCTCCCTTCAACCCTTACCTGCCCCGCCATCACCCTTGGCCCCCTCCAGAACCACTCCAGAGCCCTCCCTTTGCCCTCTGACCCTCCCTTTGACCCCCCTCTTTGCCCCCTGCCCCCCCTTTTGCCCTCTGACCCCACTCACGCAGGCTCCCAGCAGCAGGCCCACGGCGCAGGCAGGCAGTACCCCCCCGGCGCCCACCACCCAGGGCAGGCGCAGCACCAGCAGCAGCCCCAGCAGCGTCTGTAGGGAGGGGGCCAGCACCCCCCGCAGCGTCCCCAGCGCCCGCCGCTGCCGGCACCACATCAGGGAGGGGTGGTCCCCGAAATGGAACCCCCCAGAGCCCCCTGGGGGCAGTTGGGAACCCCCTGGATTCCTGGGGACCACCTTAGGAATGCTTGGGGACACCTGGGGACCCCTCTAGGGGCACGTGGGGACCGCCTGGACTTGTGGGGGCCACCTTAGGGACACTTGGGGACACCTGGGGACCCCTCTGGGGACTTNTGAGGGCGCCTCCCCGCGGGCGGGCGCGGAGGCCTCGCTGGGGCTCGGGCTGCTGTCCGAGGGCGGAGGGCGGGAGCTGGAGGCGGATGGTGGCTCCGGGCTCGACTCGGAGGCGTCCGCCCCGCGGCTCGGGGTCACCACGAAGCGGACGGCCGCCCTGGGGGCACGGGGGAGCTGGGGGGAAAGGGTTACAAAGTGTGACGAAAAGGGACACAAAGTGTGAGGGGAAGGGACAAAAGGTGCGAGGAAATGGGTCCTAAAATGTGAGGGAAAGTGACCCAAAATGTGAGGGCAAAGGGACACAATGTATGAGGGAAAAGAGACTCAAACTGTAAGGGAAAAGGGTTCGAAACTGTGGGGAAATTGACCCAAAATTTGAGGAGAATAGGTCCCAAAATGTGAGGGGAAAGGGACCCAAAATGTGAAGCGAATGGGTCCGAAACTATGAGGAAATGGGTCTAAATTGTGGGGGAAACAGGTCTGAGAGGGAAAAGGATCCCAAAATGTGACAAAAAGGGACCCAAAATGTAAGGGACATGGGTTCGAAACTGAGGAAATGGGTCCGATTTGTGATGGAAATGGTCCCAAAATATGACAGAAAAAGGACCCAAAATGTGAGGGAAAAGGGACCAAATTGTGGAGGAAATGGTCCCAAAACGTAAAGGAAAAGTGATCTGAAATGTGAGGGAAAAGCCCCAATTCTGAGGGAAAAAANGGGACACTTGGGGACACCTGGGGACCCCTCTGGGGACTTTTGGGGACTCACTGGACTCATGAGGACCCCTCTGGGGGTACTTGGGGACACCCTTGGGATACACAGGGACACTTGGAGACCCCCAAGATCATTTAGGGACCCCCCTGGACACCTGTGGACCCCCCCCAAGCACTTCAGGGACTCTCTGGGGACACCCCAGTCCCTTGGGTACCCCTTTGGTGATAACTGGGGGGACCCCTTATTCCCTGAGTTCCCTGGGCCCCCTCCCACCCCCCAGGGAACCCCCCGANCACGGGGGAGCTGGGGGGAAAGGGTTACAAAGTGTGACGAAAAGGGACACAAAGTGTGAGGGGAAGGGACAAAAGGTGCGAGGAAATGGGTCCTAAAATGTGAGGGAAAGTGACCCAAAATGTGAGGGCAAAGGGACACAATGTATGAGGGAAAAGAGACTCAAACTGTAAGGGAAAAGGGTTCGAAACTGTGGGGAAATTGACCCAAAATTTGAGGAGAATAGGTCCCAAAATGTGAGGGGAAAGGGACCCAAAATGTGAAGCGAATGGGTCCGAAACTATGAGGAAATGGGTCTAAATTGTGGGGGAAACAGGTCTGAGAGGGAAAAGGATCCCAAAATGTGACAAAAAGGGACCCAAAATGTAAGGGACATGGGTTCGAAACTGAGGAAATGGGTCCGATTTGTGATGGAAATGGTCCCAAAATATGACAGAAAAAGGACCCAAAATGTGAGGGAAAAGGGACCAAATTGTGGAGGAAATGGTCCCAAAACGTAAAGGAAAAGTGATCTGAAATGTGAGGGAAAAGCCCCAATTCTGAGGGAAAAAACACTTGTTTGTGAGGGGAAAATGCCCAATTTTAGGCAAATCTCTCCAATTCTGTGAGGAAAAAAGTCACTTTTGAGGGGAAAGTTTCAAGTTTTGAGGTAAATCTCGTAAATTTGGGGAGGGGAAGGTCAAATTTGAGGGGAAAGTCCCAATTCTGAGGGGAAATCCTGATTTTTGAGGGGGGAAAAAAGAAATTTCTTAGGGAAAAGCCTCCAGTTTTAAGGGAAAACCCCCAATTCTGAGGGGAAACTTCCAAATTTTAAGGGAAAAGCCCCAATTCTGAGGGGGGAAAAAAATCAATTTTCAGGGAAAAGTCTCCAACAATGAGGAAAACCCCTCTAATTTTGTGGAAAAAAGGCAATTTTGAGAGAAAACTCCCCATTTCTAAGAGAAAAAAAACTGGCTTTGAGAGAAAAAAAGTGATTTTGAGAGAAAGACGCTTAATCATGAGAGAAAAAAATAGTCCGGTTTTGAGGAAAAAAATTTATTTTTGAGGTAAAAGTTCCAAATATTGAAGGAGACGCCCCAATTTCTACAGAAAAGCAACTTTGAAGGAAAAAGCACTCAATTTGAGGTAGAAAAGACCTTTTTTTTTTTTTNCCAAAATCGCCCAAGATCTCCTCAAAACCCGTTTAGTTCCCCCCCAGTTCCCCTCAGACGCCCCCAAATTCACTCAATCTCACCCAAATTCCCCTTANCTCTTTATTTTGGTCTCCCCCACCCCCCTCAAACTGTTTCACCCCTTTCAGCGATCCCAATCCCCAATTTTGGGTTCAATTCTTGGCATTTTGGGTCTCCACCCTTAGTAAAAAAAACAAATCATCCCCAATTTAGACCCCAAATGCTCTTATTTTGGGTTTAAAAGCCTCATTTTGGGTTTAAACCCCCCCCTACTGTGGGTTTAAAATCTTCATTTTGAATTTAAAAACCCCATTTTTGTTACCACTCTCCCTCACTCATCTCTAAACCCCCAATTTCCGTCTCCAAACCCTCAAATTTGGCTTTTACACCCCAATTCAGCGCTCTAATCCCCTCATTTCACCAGCCATCCCCTGTCGCGGCGCACCCCCCTCACGTTTTGGGTACAAACCCGGCGATTTCAGGACCCTCTCTCCTGCTGCCGCCGCCTGAGGGAGACGGGAGGAGAGAAGGGCGTGGCTTTTCGCGTGGTCCCGCCCCTGCGGCACTCCCCTGCCGCATTGGGGGCGGGGCCGCCACGCCCCTTCAGTTTGCTCAATGCAGCGGGGGCGTGGCTACACAAAGCCACACCCATCTCGCGACACTCAAAGCTCGGGGGCGTGGTCAGACAAAGCCACGCCCCCTCATCTTACTCAGAGCTGCGATGGGCGCGGCCACGCGAAGCCACGTCCCTCTCGCGTTGCACAATGCTGTAGGGGGTACAGTCACGTGAAAGCCACGCCTCCCTCTTTACACAATGCTGCGGGGGAGTGGTTAAGCAAAGCCACGCCCCTCCCACTTTACACAATGCTGCAAAGAGCGCGGCAACGTGAAGCCACACCTCTCTCGCTCGACTCTATGCAGTGGGGAAACGCGGCCAGGCGAAGCCACGCCCCCAAAGGGGGACTCCAGGGGCGCGGGGAGCTCAGTGCCATTTTGGGGGGGGAGCGCAGGGGGTGGTGCTCAGAGCAGTGGCCGTGGCCGTTGGGTCGGGAGGACCCCAAAGCGGCGTTTCAGTGCCAGGGGGTGCCGGGAGAAGCGGTCGTCAGGGGAGAAGCGAGCAGGGTGCGCGGAGCTGCTGCGGAGCCCCTCAGGGCTTAGCCTCTGGGGAGGCGGGAGGTGAGCAACGGGAGCTTCGGGCCCCCATATTGCCCCCTGAAACACTCAGATTGCCCCCACAATCCCCATAATCTCCTTCAAGTTCCCCTCAAAAAGCCTTAAATCGCCCCTCATTGCTCTCAGCTCCCATGAATGTCCCCCAGACGTCCCTCAACCCCCCCAAAAATCCCAGAAATTGCCCCCAAAATCCCAGGAATTCCCCCCAAAACCACTCAAATGCCCCAATTCTCATTGTGCCCCACAAATCCCCTCGCCTCCTCCCAAAGTCCCTAAAAAACCACTCAAACCACCCCCAAATCCCTTCTAACTCCACCAAAAATCCTCTCCGCGCCCCCAAGTCCCCTCAATCCACCCCAAATCCACTTAATTCACCCCAAATTTCTTTAATCTGCCCCAAATGCCCCTCAATAACGCTTAATTCACCCCCACGCCCCTGTACNCCTAAATCCCCTCAATCCGCCGCAAAACTGCGCCCTTTCCCCCTGGGCACCTTTAACGTATACACGCGGCGCCCGCGCTCATCACTGTAGCACTGCAGGAACTTGGCGACGCCGGAAGCAAAAGTGCTGCGCCGGAAGCGATGCCGTGGGCAAAGACCCGCTTCCTCTCCTGCGCATGCGCACGAACCGGGGCTTTATATTTGCGGAGGCTGCTGGGAGCTATAGTGCCCTGTGATTGGCCGTCCTCCGACACGCGGGGGCTGCTGGGAATCGCAGTTCGCACTTAGGAGCAGCGACACCGGCAATGCGTAGAGGCTGTTGGGAGTTGTAGTGCCTAGAGGGCGTTGCTAACGCTCCGCACTTCCTCCTTCAGCGTTCTTGTATCACGTGACGACCAGAAGCGAGTTGCGTACTTCTGGGTCCCTTACAAAATGGCGGCAGCCGCGGTCCGGAGCCGGCGCTTTAAGTGGGCCCTGGAGCTGGGAACGGCCCCGAGCGGGCGGTGAGTGCCGGGGCTGACGAAGGGGCCGAGGGCTTGTCTGGGAGGTCCTCACGGTGCTGCCTTGTCCCTTGCAGGCCCCGTGGAGCCACCGAGAGCCGCGGCCCCGTGGGGTTCTCGGAGCGGCAGATGGGGGAGGGCGGCGTCCACGAGAGCGACCGCATTCTGGTGGAGAAGGTTCTGCCTTTCTCATTCTTCGTTCCTTTTTTACGGCGTTTATCGTGTTTTTAACTCGTTGTGGTGTCTCCCCACAGCGCTGCTGGGACGTGGCGCTCGGGCCCCTCAAGCAGATCCCCATGAACCTCTTCATCATGTACATGGCCGGGAACACCATCTCCATCTTCCCCGCCATGATGGTCGGCATGATGGGGTGGCGCCCCCTGCAGGCGCTGCTCTCGCTGTCCTCCAGTAAGTGGACACTCAGTCCTAGTTCCCCCAGTCCCAGTTTGTCTATCTTCTGACATTTCCCCAACTCCCAGTTTCCCCTCAGTCCATCCCAGTTCCTCAGTGTTTCCAGAGTTCTCTGCTTCCAGTACCCCCTCTGGTCCCCTTCAGTTCTCCCAGCCCCTCCCCCAGTGCCTCCTAGTCCCAGTTTTCCCAGTTTCTCAAGTTCCCGCCAGCACCCCCCCTCCCATTAACTCTTCCCACCTCCTCAGCCCTGAAGCTGTTGGAGAGTTCCAGCGCTCGCCTGCTGCAGGGCATTGTCTTTCTGCTGGGGAACGGCCTGGGGCTGGCGCTGGCGCTCTACAAGTGCCAGGCCATGGGGTTGTTGCCCACCCATGCCTCCGACTGGTTGGCCTTCGTCGCCCCCCCACAGGTACGCCACCCCCAAAACCCTCTGAATTCACCCCAAAACACTGCACCATGGGTAAAATGCCACCAACGCGGTGAAACCACACCAAAATGCAGCTCACTGATGTTACTTATCCCCTCCCCACAGCGCATGGAAGTGACTGGTGGGGGCCTCATCCTCTGACCACCCTGCAGGAATAAAGTGCAGTGCAAAGGGAACGGAGTGTTTTTTGTGGAGGGGGAGAGGTTGGGGAGTTTGGGGTCCTCCGCATGAAGGGGCAGCAACAGCATTGTAGTCAAAAGTTTATTTGGGAAGTGGGAGTGTACTGGAACTGCCCTCAGTGTAGTGGGGGACTAAGAGGAGTGCTGGGAGGAGCACTGGGAATGTGCTCAGCGCACTGGAAGTGCTGGGTCCCATGCTGTGTTTCTGCTGTGAGCAGCAGAGCCATGCTGTGAATGCTGGAGCCTAGACCTGGTCTGTACTGGTCCATACTAGTCTAGTCCCCGCACCAGCAGCATGGGGCCTAGCCCCTCTGTCAGCACCTCCAGGAACTCCACATCTTTGCCGCCATCAAGGAGAACCAAAATCCCCCATTTTCACCCCTTTTTGCCCATTACCAGCTGTTTTCCTCTTTTTGACCAATTTCTGCCCATTTTGCTTAATTCTTGCCTGTTTCACCCCATTTCCCTTCCCGTTCTTCTCAAGTTCCCCTCCCCATTTTGCTCCATTTCCTCATTATCCTCCCATTTCCCCAGTTTGCCCATTTCCCCATTTTCACCCCATTGCCATGGATTGAGGAAACTTTCTTTTTCATAACCAAGCTCACCTGAGCGTTGGCCAAATGCATAAACTGTCTTTAAAGATCACATAAATTAATCTGATTCCCCGCTTTGTTTTTTTTTCCAATACCTTTATGCACTCAAATTGTTTACATTAATATGTTAAATAGTTACTTTCTCACAGACCCATTTTTAAGGCCTTTTACTTACCTGACACACTCAACCTCTGAGAATCACTTCCACAGTTTGTGCAGGTAGGTGTGTATGTAATTAGTTTTGGTCAAATCTACATTTGTTCATTTTTGCTATGTAGGTATGGTAATGCAACTTGCAGAGAAGTACAACCTGCCCATGAAAACAAGTTTCTGTTCTGCTCATGGATTTTATATCCAGATGAATGCTGATTGTTCAGTGTTATCCAGTGGCCAACTTCCTTCAGAATTTACAAAGGTATCTGCACTGGTGATGGCTGTTGCATAACACTTCTGTAACTAATTTATATAAAATGCCTAATACACTAGGAAAACATACAGTAATTTAAACAATGATTAACATGAGGCTTGCCAAATGTAAAGCTTTCCCATGCTTTGCCACAGCCAGCACTTATCCAGTATTTTGCTATCTGTTGCCGTTTAGTATGGACTTTAAGCCTCACTGATTGCATTCAGTACAAGAAAAACTCTTGGGATTAAAAAAAAAAAAAAACTTCCCAAGTCTTTTTTGACTGGCCACAATTATTGTACTGGAAAGCCTTACAAGTGTTAGTTTATTTTTGTGATAATTCTGAAAGCCGAGGAAACACTAAGTTTAGCCTCAGTTATGAAACACTGAATAACAGGTTTTGACAGGCCAACTAATTCCACTTAGAAAAAGTTATTACAGTTTAGAGACATTACACAGTTTTCCTTTGTGCTTTGCAGCTCTGAGCATTTAGCAGTCCTGCAAATTCAATTAGGCCTTTGAATTTGGGGCACAGAAAGACTGAGAGCATGCCTGGAGTTTACCTAAGGGTTGCTATGACTTCTTGTCATGACAGAAAGGCTGTTCTTCTCCTGGGAAAGCTTTAACTGAGTCATATCAGCTTTTCTCATTTTACCTGGTACATCGTCTTTGCTCATCAGCAAACATCTCAGCAGTTCTATTAGCAGGTAGCTGTTTCTGCCCTGGTGAACTGGAGGAAAGAAGAAAAAGAGTTTCTGATTGTGTACGTACGTATACATGCTTCACAGTACTGAGGGTGTAAATTAATATGGAGATTGATTCTTAATGCTAATACTTGATCTTGACTTCTTCATAGTGTAGGGACAAGCATTTCTAGTGCGTGTCCCCAGCATGGAATCATGGCATCATTAAGGCTGGAAAAGACCACGAAGGTCATCTAGTCCAACCATCAGCCCATCCCCACCATGCTCACTAAACCGTGTCCCTTGGTGCCACATCTACTATTGTTGAAAACATCCAGGGACGGTGACTCCACCACCTCCCTGGGCAGCCTGTGCCAGTGCCTGACCACTCTCAGAGGAGAAATTTTTCCTAATATCCAACCTGAATCTCCCCTGGTGCAACTTAAGACCATTCCCTCTCGTCTTATCGCTGTTACCTGGGAGAAGAGGCCAACCCCCGCTTGGCCACAACCTCCTTTCAGGTAGTTTTATCCTTTTGTCAGCGTTTTATTAGATACTTTAAACCAGATCTTGCATAATAAACAATATACAGCAGTTAGTATTTCAAAAAAAAAAAAAGCAAGAACACTTGAATGCTTTTGAAGGCAAAATAAACATTTTTTTTTTTTACTATAAAAACTTCACACAGCAACATAGAAGGATTCCAAAGGTAATTTATTAACGGTGCTTTTCCCATCCATTCTGATATATATAGGTGTATCTAAATCTTTGCTGATGAAATGAGAGGAATTTTTGCAGAGAGACTGGCTGCACAGGCCCAGCACTAAAGTTGTACATGGGCTTCAATATACATTGAGGTTTGACAACATTATCCAAGCTTGGCTAATGAAATCTCTTAACAGTATGCCAAAACCAAGATGCATGAATTACAGAGGAAGAAAAGCATCAAATCCTGAATCTCTCAAACCAAATACTTTTACTCCTATGAGGAGCAGTAACTGATAGAATTTTGGACTGGTTAAGTGTGTTCAGATTTGGATCTACTCCTCCTGCACGTGTATAGAGAGGAATTTCCTTCTCTCAAAGGTATATTTTATTCAGCACCTGTGAATATGGGGTGATTCAAAAGCAATTCTTTCCTAAAGTCTTGCTGTTTTTGATACAGGATGGGCTCTCCTCCAAAATAACAAAGGAAGAATTCAGTGCAACTTCAAAAGTGACTATATATCTGCATGTCAGTTTTCAGACCCATAGCTTAGATGGGAAAATGAACACTTAGGAAAACTTAACCTGAATTTTCAGAATTAATTCTGGGGCTTTAAAATTTATTTACATCCAGGTCAGAAGATATGTGCTCACTTGCTATTTCAGGCATTACTAACAGGAAGGATCTTATCTAACTACTGAGGATTTTTTATCGTGATACTACTTGCAAATACAATGTAAGACAATGAAACTTATGATGCGTATACTTGCCCATCAAGAACTATTCCAGCTAATTCCATTCTTTTATTGGTAAGTGAATAGAGTAGTAACTCTGTTAGGGGAAGCATTAGTAGCTGCATGCCAGCCCCAGTGAAACTGCTGTCTGTTTCTCACTCCTACATATCACAATCCACTGGTTTCCTAGGGACTTCTTGCTACAAAGAGGATTGGCTAGCACCCCTCTTATTTTCCGCTCCTCTTTCTGGGCAATGGTTTCAAGTGATACTGCCAAACCTCCCTATCTAACAAAGCACTCCAGCCTGTCTTCTGACTTCCCTCTCATACAATTCTTTAGCCTTCCTATTAGGGAAGAGCTCACCGAGAGACAGAAACTTTATTTTCAATCTTCCAGGTCTCTTCCCTTTCCAACCCTGAAAGCTCCTTAAAGCTGAAGTTCTTCTCAAACTTTTTTCTTCTTTTTCAGTTTCACTTAGTCTCATTTATGCTATGCCCTCTCTAGCCTCTCCTCAATTTCCACAAATTGTTTCCCTTTCCCTGGCCCATCTTGTGCTTTATTTTTTCCTGACCTTTTCCCTTCACAGCTTTTCCTGTGTTGCCACCCACTATATGCATTGTACCACACAAGCCTATAGATGCAAGCCTAACAATGAGAGTTTCAGGCCCATTTACTTCAGCTGAGCCCCATCATTGTTCGGCCTGGCTATTCTCTTCCATTCCATTCTAGAAGTTAGAGAGGTTGGCCACAGCCTACAGAAACTATTATCTGCAAACAGTTCCAGTTACCTGTCTCTGCTGAAAAGCACCACTGAGAAATACAGTTTCAGGTGGTACCCTGAGAGGAAAAGGTAGAGTTTTATGTCCCTCTGTAATTACTAGTGGGGTAACCTTGTAACCAAGAGTAAAAATACTCCTGTTCCAATGCCTTCACATCCAGGGTCATTCAAAGACTGCAACATAGCAACAAAACAGATGCTGAGGAGGCCCAAAATATTCAAACAGTTGTGTCTTGATGTTATAAAGGCCACATTTATCATTAAGTATTTGTTACTGAATGTATTCATAGCTAACTCAGCCATGTGGACATGTGCACGATCCATACCTTTCAAAGATTCATCCCAAGGTTGAGGAGGGTTATCATTTTACCTATCTGATCAGATACTGAAGGTCTGGCAACACAAGGGCTGGGAGGAACCTCAGTATTGGCCCTCATGTGAGCATGTGTGTTTGCTTCTCCAGGTTTCTTCAGTCTACTTGAGAACTGAACTAGAGTCACCTAGTGGTGCCAGGAGGTAGGACCACTTGATCTATGCAAATCCTGAGAGCAAGCCTGGTCAGAGGGGTTAACAGACTGTTGTTTACAGGAGGTTTACTCCCATACATGGTGTGACTGAATGAACACTGCTTAGCTTTAGAAAAGCTGGCATAATACACTGGATGGTAACAAATATGAGTTTCTGTCACCAGAGTAAAGCCAAAGGTCTAATTATCAATTAAGATGCCCAAGGAGACAAGAAAAGGGAAATGCAGTTAAACCAGAAATTGATATCAAGATCTGTCACAAATGGTACATGGTCTTGGAAAAGTTTTTGCTTTCATAATGTACAAAGTAAGACATACTTACACTGGGAATTATAAAGATCAGTATTTCTGGATCCAGTCAAAACCAGGTCACTCCCGTATATGGTAGCCAATACAACAGCAAGGCCTGGAGATAAGAGTAAAATGTAATAGTTTTTAAATCACTGAAACTGCTTTTTGCTGCTGTTTTCAGTCTGTCTGTTTTGTTTTGTTTTTTTCCCCAGTTATAGACTGCCAAGTTCAACCCAAACCAAGAAATGAAAGTTTATTAACCTATACTCCATTTCAGAACATAATTTCAAAACAAAACCTTATCACTGGAATGTCTTGATAATAATTTTACATAATTGGCCAACAGCATCCAAATCCAATTTTCCTAATTCTGAAAATAAAATAATCCCACTCATTTTAACCAATCATTTAGAACAGTAATAAAAGATCTATTTTTACCCTTTAGAGGGAAATGTTGAGAGTGCAGTGTCCACTTAAGTTCTTCTTCATTCATTTTGTTGTCCCTCAGAAACTAATAATAAGATTTCCAGATTGAGGTATTATGCTGTGTTAAGCCAACTGGTGTAAATGGAAAACACAGACAGATTTTCATCTCTCAGAGGCCTTTTATTGGGTCCAAAACAAAAGCAGCAGACCTAAACAAAATTAGCTGAGCTATATACAACTAGAAATCAATTGCTCAGAGCTTAGCTAGGGGTGTATCAGTTAGATCATCTCTGACAGACAAGATAGCTGACAGCTTTGAAATAACAGAGAAGATGGTAAGGGAACAAATGAGGATGTCATGCTGGCAAAGAGAAATGGACAGTTCATTGCCTATAGAATCGAGAGGTTACGGAGGAGTAATGTTATCATATGCCATAAAACTGGTAAGGCTATCGAGTCTGGGGTTCTGTTTCAGACTAAAGAAGGGCTTATGTGCAAAACCTCATCTGCTTTACACTCATCTCATCAAAGATCTTTACCTACATATCCTGTTTTCTTATGTCCGAAGACTATCATGGCAATGACAACACTACTAAGAACACAGAAGATGTCATGTGTCTCAATCCCATTTAGATAGAGATGCCAAGACACCTGCTCTATTGCCCCTAGTCGCGTTTCACAGGTGTCATATGGAAGTAACTGGAATGTTGCTGCTCGTTCCCTGTTACGCTGCCATCGGCACTGAAGCCCTCTTTGCACCAACCATGGACAGCTCTGAAAGTCCACTTGGACACAGGTCTCTGAGATGTGATGAGCGATTACAAAACAAGCATTATACAGGTTTCCCTATCAGTTGTTTGACATGAGCTGCTTTTAAAAAAGCTACATTGAAAATGTAAAAAAGCCTACTGCATCTCTGTTTATCAGCTTTATAGTTTAACAACCACATTCCACAGTGTGAATGCAGTTCCGAAGAGTTCTACTGCTCATCTGACACCCCCAACCCTTCCTCCTCTTACAGATACTCCTAACTGCTGCTCCTGCTGTCTCACTCCTTCATTTTTTTTTCACTTCTTACATGGACCAATGCACACCTTTGACCTGTCTTAACTTTCCAAGTTCAGGTAAGAAGCAACACAGAACTGAACAGAAAACCAGTGTACAAAAATAGCAGTCATTTGGGAAACATAAAACATGCTCATTCAATTCCATTACCCCAGAAGAAAAGCGATGTCCTCTTTAGTACATGACAAAAGGGTCTCATTGAAGATTTCCAAATAAAATTTGAAGCCTATTAAGTAGCTCTAAGCATACCTAAAACGCTAGAAGGGAAAAGCACTTAAAGTGAAGCTATGGACATTAAATGTGCCAGTGCTCTGGAAAGAAGGCTCTGGAAACAATATTTTCTACTATGTCTTTTCGTAACTATAATTGGTTCATAAACAGAGGTTTGCTCTCTGCTGTACTGTTTCCTAAATGAAACACATTTCCTCAGCACATATTCACATAAGTGATACTGTACTTTATCCAAATGGCCCTCCTGAACATAAGCCATATCAAAGTTAAGTGCTTAATACCTACAGACTAAAGCCTGTGATCTCTTAGCTGGACCATTATACTCATTACACATCTAAATAAAACAGTTTTCAACTTACGGACAAATGGTTTTTTTGTTTGTTTTTTTAATGAGACTCATGGCACAAATCTTTCCATGTTATGCCTTGTGTAAAAGCTATCAACTGTGCATTTAGATGAAAAATAATGCCTGTGAATTCCTACCTATGAAATTTTTATGCCTCTTGTAGCAGAGAACACCACAATAAAACCTAGAAACTTCATAGCAGTAATCTCTATTTGATCTAAAATACTCAGAACATCCCTTGTAAATTACAGCTATTGGAAGAAAATGTGGTACGCCTCAAATAACAGAAAAAGATGCCTTATACCTTCCCCCAAACGTGAGAAGCATCACTAGAAGTAGGGCTTCTCCGGAAGACACTGAGGAGCAGGGAATGGGAAGGATCTGTACCCTGTACTTAGCATTGACAAAATGCTACAGTTATCCAATGGAGACCACTCCATTAGATGTTACAAAGTCAGAAGCTTTGCAGGGCTTTCAAGTATTTTGGGTATGTATAGCCAATAAAAATACAGCCACAGAGGTAATCTTGAGACACTCTAAGGTTCAGTACCTACTCATATTCACTTCCTTCAGATCTCAAGTGCCAGCCAGAACAGTTATTATCAGTGTGGGTGGCTGTAACAAACTGACCTTCATAGGCAACAGGCTGTATCAAAATATAAAGTTGCTAGCAATAACGTCAGAAAGAAGCACATACAGTCCAGGCCTTCTTATAATGCCAGCTGTGGCTTTTAAAACAAGCAAGTGTCCATCCCATCCACTCCCCCTAACTAGCACTAGCGATAGTTAAATTTGCCTTCCTACGAACAACCCATGAAAAGAGCGAGGGGCCTGGGTGACATGACTGCTGTTGCGCAGGCCAGGGAACAGACCTGCTGCATCTGCATTGTGAACATTCTGGAAACAGAGGGGAAACATTGATGAATATCCTGATACAAGACAATAAGAAAACCAGACTATACAGTGAGAAAAGCATGAGATGTTTCAGTGCTTGCACAGTACTAATGATGCTACTGCTACAATAAGCTATGCAGCTTAGAAAAACACTATTGAGCTATGACTGCTATCTGGGGATCCATTCACAAAAGAAGATATTGTCACACTAATTATGTTCAGATTCCCAATATAACCCAAAAATAGTTTTAAGAAACCACTTTCATACAGCACATATGGCAGGGTAGCTGCATTTGACAGTTATTTTAACTGTGATAGAGAGCAAGCATTAGGACCTGCCTTTTATCGCAGCTGCTTTCTGGGAATGATGCAGTTGAGGTGGCAAAGGTACCCAGCACAGCCAGTACGGATGCTGTAAATGTGACACAGCCATAAGTTATTTTCTGCAGGCTTTCAACAGAAAAATGATTATCCATCTCTTAAATGGAATCTACAGCACTACAGAGCATCAGTCTGTGTGAAGGACTTGGTGAGGCTGACTCCATTAACACTCCTGCACTGCTCATCAGATACCTCTCCTTTTATGTCCAGCCTAAGTATGTTTCCACACTGTGACAAGACCTCTGTCCTTCAGCATACATAACATTGCTTTCAGGAGGGAGATGGTTTAACTCCCGCAGACCACTTTGCACTGCAATGCATTTGGTAACTGAGACATCTGATCAAAACCTTGTAACCTTCACGAATGGTCTTTTTCTTCTGCCATCCTGAACACCCTAAGATCAACTCCACAGAAAGCTCTCCACTAGTAAAACCCCTCAAGCATTCTGGCCTGCTGAGATCAAGAACCCAGGAGAGTGCACCTCTGTGCTCACAGCAACCTGCTCTGTTTGATGATGAGCAGAAGACCTTGTCAGTGAGACCAGATGTACAAGCAAGCACTTACCCTAGGGATCTGTGCTGCTGTCTTGTGCAGTCCTGTCATGTAGGAAGGATCGGTATTGCCTGAACTGATGGTGCCATGCTTAAACAATTCCTTTGAGGTCAATTAAAATGACCTTCCACGCAACATCACTGTTGCTTCATATCAGCATAGGCTGCAAACTCTCTCCCATTTAAACTAAATGAGCCCTATAATCTTCTGTAAAAACAGATGTGGTAATTGTTAACTGCCCAGAGATGTGGAACTAATGCTTATAGAGGTCTCTGACAACATAACTGCTGGAAAAAGGGCAGTAACCCATCGGTACAGGATAGAGATGCATGTGTGGAAGTCACACGGCAGAACCACAGACTGCAGGGCCTGTTCAGCTGCAAGCAGCAGCGCTCAGCACTGACAGCCCGGCACAATGGTTGTGGGTGGTGACACAAACCAGGAGGGATGACTTCTGCTTCACTTTAACACAACAGAAAGGAGCACTGGAGTGAGGTGGGGGACACCAATCACTAACAATGGCTTTTCAATTGTTTTCTCACCAAAACTTGGAAAGGAAAAACCAGAGGCAGCTGAAATGTGCTAGCTAAAAATTTCTCAAAAGTTTTATGTGAAGCAGACACAAACCAATACCATCATGTGTCATAGTTTGACTCAGCAGATAGCTAAGTTCCACACAGTTATTCACTCACCCTCCCCCCTCCCCAAATGGGACGGGGGAGAGAAGTAGAGAAAAATGCAGTAAAACTCGTGGGTTGAAATAAACTCTATTTACTAAGATAGTAAAGAAAGCAAAAGAAATAACAGTACATATATATATATATATATAGAAGAAGAGGATACGCAGAGCAAGGGCTCACAGCCAGCAGCGACCCTTCCTCCTGGCTAACCTCTTCCATAACAAAAGCAACAGGAAACTCAAAAAACCAATCACAGGATGTTATATGGTATGGAATAGCTCTTTGGTCAATTTGGGTCAGCTGCTCTGGTCCTGTCCCCTCCCAGTTCCCAGCTCCTTATGCCCCCCCCAACTGTTTCACTGACAGAGGAATGTGGAACTGAGTATGTCCTCGGCTCTGTTCAACACTGCCAGGATGTTACCAGTTTTGTTTCTCTTCTGAGGCCAAAACAAAGCTTTATACTAGACACTATGAGAAACGTAACTTCTGTTAGAAACTAAGACATCATGTTTGTCAGAATTGCAGATACCTGGAAAGGACTGCGTGCTGGAAAATGCTACGGCTCCCTGCTCTCACACAGTACCACCAGCACGGCCTGGAGCTATTCTTGTTCTGTGCATGCCATGATGATCTATAAGCTCAGCAACCCTGGTGTACAAACCCATAAATTTTATAAACGTTGTACAATTTTTTTTTGATAAATTACTGGTATGCTCAAAAAGCTCTTTTTGTTGGTCAGGGAGCATTTTCCTGAATTTAGTATTTATTAAAGTAAGCAATTTGCTTACTTTATCACTTCGTCCAATTACTTTGGATCTGGAGGACATGTGGCAGATGACCAGCATCATCACCAACACCATGTCCCAGCACCATGCCCTTGTGCAGAGAGCTATGGTGTCCTGGGCTGCGTGTGGCCAAGCGCTGTGAGCAGGCCAGGTTTCCCTGGGACAGGTGGGGAGCGCCCACAGAGAGCCCAGAGAGTGGCCACAAAAGATTCGCTTTTCTTCCCAAAGGTGAACACGCAGGAAATGTTGGAAGGTGGAGTCAGCAGCGTCTCCTGACGGGCACCGCTACCGCTTCCTCACAGAGCGCGTGGGGCTGTGTCCCCCACACGCTGCCCGCAGCACCGCGTGCTCTCCCGGCCGAGGCGCGACGAGCAGCCCCGCCGAGCCCTCCTCACACCTCTCACACCTCTCGGGGCTCCCGCCCTCTGCCCGCGAGCCTCGGCGTCGGCCCGCTCTGCGAGGCGCCGAGCACGGTCCCTCCGCGTGCCGCCC
>WBMW01001380.1:28872-138396 GCA_013396635.1 Penelope pileata
TCATGGCGGCCGCCCCGCCCCGCAACGCCGGGGCCGCCCCGTGCGGGTGCTCCGCCCATCGGCCGCGGGCGTCCCACGGGCCCCGCCCATATATTAGGACCAGCCGAAACGCAGATCCCGGAGCGCGGCCGCCGCGTCCGCCTGAGCTGTCGCGCGGAGCCGGTGCCATGGCAGGTCAGTGCGCGGCCCGGCGCCCGCTCGTGACGGAGCGCTGCGGCGCGGCCGGGCCCGGTGCTCTCCTGGGCCGTGGCGGCGCGGGCCGGGGGGGGTCCCAGGAAGTCCTTTCAGCACCGCCGCGCGGGCGGGGACGGGGGGCGGGAGGAAGCGCGGCGCTTTCCTGGAGCGCCGCAGAGGGCGCGTTACTTCCGCACGACCCCGGGCGCGGCTCAGCGCACAGCGCGGTAGGGGGCTGAGCGGTGCCGCCGCGTCGTTGCGGCGGCACCGCTGGTGACAGCTGCGTCCTCGGGGCGGCGGTGGCTGCAGCGTGGGCGTAACCTGCGCGCTAGGCGCTCGTGTTAGGCAGAACGGAGCGGTCTCTTTCTTGCACACGTAACTTTGGTGTAAAGTAGTACCTGGTCCTGCCTAGGCTGTAGTATGGCTTCATATGTGTGTGTGTACTTGTGCTGTGCTTTAGAGAAGGTATGAAACAGAAGGCATTCTGCTCAAAACTTTAGGAAGCTCTACTGATCTTGGTGCTCTGAGTTGCCAGTATGCATCCTCCGCCTGCCAAGCGTTACGGTGCATCTGCTGCAGCGGGGATGCTTAACGCCTGCTCCATGGCTGCATCGGCTCTGTTTTCACTGAGACCTCATGCACGCTGCCTGCCCAGTAAGCACAGCAACACAGGAGCTGAACGCTTTGCTTCAGGAAGATGAGCAGACTTTTTAGGAGTATAAAAGCCAAAAACTGTATGAAAAAGACTGATTTGTCAGTGGCAAGAACTCATCCTATACTGCTGGGGGGGGAAATAATTCACATAGATGTTGCCGTCCCAGTCATGCTCTGTCCCCGCAGGACTTGTAGTGAGTCGTCCATCAGCGTGGAATGGTGATGTCTATTTACTGAGTGATTGAGGAGTAACATGCAAACTCAGTAACAGGCATGTGTTCCTGCCAGAAGGATGCTCACTCATTAGGATGTTCCACAATTGCCGTTTGTAAAGCTTCAGAGCTCTACAGAAACTGGAGACTGTTCTGCAGATTTGCTGAATTATATGAACTATTACAAACTAAAATGAAAGAAAATACCCCCCCTCCCATTTCTGGCTTTATAGAAGCTTTCTCACATGTTGTCACTGACCACCAGGATCTATGTCTCTGTAACTAGTTGGTTTTGCTGGTAAGAAATGCACGTGTCAGCTACGAAACCCTCTCGAGTTTGTAAACCAGGTTTACCGAGCTTATAGACCGTTATGGTACATGAGTTTGTTGCCAGCTCTTCAAATGGCATTAAATTAAAAAGATATTGATGAAAATGACTGTCTCACAGTTTGAGTAGTTGTCCCGAAGAGCAATCTCTCTGAAAACAGAGTGGTTAGCGTTTCAGTCTTGCTGCTACACTTGATTCTCAGCCTCACAGTGCCCAGGACCTTTGCTCTCCATCCTCATCTAACCTAGTTAACCTTTCTAAAGAAGAGTTTGTTTTCAAACTGACTTCTAATGTAAAAAACCTATCCTTTAAATTCTTTGCAAGAAACTATTTTGCTCATAGTGTCAAAAACTATTTGTTAGAAAAAAAGCATGCTTCTTTATAAAGCACAGTAGCTTGGAGGGAGTACTATGAAACAACAGCTGACAATGAACTGAGGAAGCTAAGAAGTCATGCTTTGGACTATGTCAGTCCCATCCTGGCAAAAGCTTGCATTCGTTATATGGCCTCAATAAAACAGGGCAATGTGATGCATGTTTTTAAGATACTGTTGAAGCAGAGGATTATACTTTGTAGTAACAGTCCACCCTTGCCTCTCTAGAGAGCATTAAAGAGCAAAAACTGGCTACACGTCTTGAATTGCTGATCATAGTGCTAGATGCTTCCCATTTGAATCTTGCATTCTTGTTACGCAGCTGCAACGATTTCTTGCTAAACAACTCGTCTTCAGTAAAACTGTCATCCAAGATCTAATTCCATGTTTATTTTCATTTGAAAATGAAACAAGTTTCATTCTCCACTCACTTCAGGTTCACAGCTGAACCCAGTGTAGCTGTACAAAACTCTGCTGTTACTAACCTTAGAAAAAATGCAAGCTTACTGACTCCAATACTTTTAGCTTAAAAATGGTATATAATTTGCTAAAATGCATCTCTCCAGACCTTTTAGATCCTCTCTAACATTTGGTGTGGCATACTTAATCTGTGGGGAAAACTAAAACTGGTTTTCTCTTGTAACGGTCGTTATTTTGTTTTTTAAACTCTATTTTGCCAAGTATAGCTGTGCAGTGATAACACCCCTCATTCTGCCACATAGGGAGGCCTACTACACAGAATTAAAGGGTGCATCTTAAAGATCTTTCAGCATGATTACCTGACTAACAATACTAGATTTATAGCATATTTGTCTTGGAACAAAGTAGTGGATTGTGCTAACTTTGACCAAGTTAATTTCTTCCAGACCAGTCTTTTGTGACTCTAGCCACAAATGATTCTTATGTGAAAGGAGCACTTGTACTTGGTTCATCCTTGCAACAGTATGGAACAACAAGGAAGCTGACTGCACTCATAACTCCTCAGGTTTCAGATTCAATGAGGTAAGGTTGCTCAAATATGTCAAACTGCCACAGTTCCTACTGATGCGAAGTGTGAAGAAAGTTAAAATTCCTTGATAGTAACCTTCCAATACTCTATAAACCTAACTAAGCTTAAGAGAATTAAGGTAAAGTAACTGTGTGGAAATCTGTAAGGGATTCAGACATGAAAGTTTTGTGTTTTTTNTTTTTTTTTTTTTTTTTTTGCATATAATAAGTTTAAAAAAAAAAAACCTCAATAGTTAGAGCACTGTACCGTGACTTGATATTTCAACTGGATCTTTGCTCTTTGGTAGCCCTACTTAGGATTCTTTGACAAACACAGCTGCTTTCTACAGCCTCACTAGAAATTAGTCTCAGCACAGAACTGACAAAAGTGCTTTTTCTACATATCAGTGCCAGGATGACAGGTTGGGGGAGAAAGAACTTGCTGTATGAACTACAGATTATAGATCAATATTTTCTGCGTGGGGAAGTTCGGAAAAGATAGATTATAGAGTTGGCCATGGCTCAGTAACAAATGGAATGAATCTCTCTGGAGTTCTTTGGCAGCTGAACAGTCTTTTGACTATAAAGATGGTCCATACAGGTGCATCTATTCTAACTTAAGTGACTTTGTGCCTTCAGGGTGAGTCATATAGATGTGCTTACTGTGCTAGTACAACACAGCTAGTACCATGCCCTTAAAAAATGGAACTTGCATTTCATACTCTGTATTCACAACGTAGGCCTAAAATTCAGGTGCAGCTGTCTGTTCCAAACTGCCAATGTACAGACAGCCTTGCAAAGCAGAGTTCTAAAACTCATTTACAAGGTTTGTGGCTCGAATTGTACTGATAACTGCATAGCATTCAAGATGCTGTATGGAATAGATAGTTGCTTTACAGATGCTTTATAGTCTAAGCAGCATGAACTTCCTTGATGCAGTGATGGTAAAGCAAAGGTTGGACAACTGCCAAAAAAATTTCAATATCCTTTGTGAAAAATCTAAGAATCACCCTCAGTGTGAACATAACTGGGTCAAAATGCTACTGTACCCAGAACCATGATTTATTGAGCCTTTAAAACTTCATAGGATACAGAAAGTTTTTTATCAACTGTCTGATTACACGGTTCTAGCATTCACAAGTTCAGAATGGTGTTGTCATTGCATAAACTTCAGCTATTTACAGTTCAGTTAGTTCTTCGTTAACCATAAGGTGTCCATTACTAACTAGAAACCTTGAGATTGACAGGTGTATTTATACCATCAGTAAGAGCTGACTGCATGTGTGAGAACGCGTAAGAAATACTGCCTGTTACTTTGCTTCCGTTCATGGAATCTGTTAAGTGGGTACTGGAACAACAGAATTAAGTAGAACTAAATCTTGGCAACTTATCTTTCCACAGGACAGCACTAGAAAAAATATTCGATGAAGTCATTTTGGTAGACATACTGGATAGTGGGGATTCAGCACACTTAGCATTACTGAAAAGACCTGAGCTGGGTGTCACATTAACAAAGCTTCACTGCTGGGAACTGACACAGTTTTCAAAGTGTGTTTTCATGGATGCAGACACAATGGTAAGTGGTCATCTCATGAAGAGGTACCATGAGACCTGGTATGAGGGTTGTTGGTTGGATTTTTTTTTCTTTTTTCTGGTGATGTGATTTATTTGTTTTTGAGGGGAAGGAGGGGTAATGGGGATCTTGCTGTTTGGACTAATCTCTCTAAAACTGTATGTGCACTTGTTTCTAAATAATTCCTTTTAACATGTAGTCTGTGGGTGCTATCTCAAAATATTGTCTTCCATAAGATGATATGAGAATTTTCTTTCATGTCTTAAGATGGATGTCAAAATCTATTAAAACAAGATACCCCAATTCCTACCCTAGAAACCAGAAAGCAATTTTTTGCCCCCCCCCTACAACTAGGTTTTGTCAAATATCGATGAACTTTTTGAGAGAGAAGAGCTGTCTGCAGCACCAGATCCAGGCTGGCCTGATTGTTTTAATTCTGGAGTTTTTGTTTACCAACCTTCCATTGAAACATACAATCAGCTGTTACAGTTTGCCACAGAGAAAGGCAGCTTTGACGGTATGTATTAATTTGTATTCCAATATAAGTTGGATCAAAATAGTAATGGCGGTTGGGATGGCTCAGGAAGTAGATATGTGCTACAGAGGCTCTGTATGATGGAATTCTTAACTCCAGTGTAACTACAAGAAATCACATAGTTATTACAGTAGAAGATATTCCAGTATGTAGAACACCATCTTTCTTCAGATGTCTTGGAATGACAAATAAGAGTTTGGCCTCCAAACTGTTATAAGTATTAGCAATGCAAAAGCACAGAGCAAAAAGTTTTGAGATGTAACAAGTGCAGTAAATGCATGAGCAAATCAAACAGCAGTACTATCCTTCATGCATTTCTAAATAAATTCAGCTCTTCAGCTATCTCTGACACTCAAGGCTGTGCTAACTCAAGTTGCTGGGGAGGGGGGGCGAGTAGTACTGAGCAACTTGAGTGCAGCTTCAGAGAAACTAAAATACTTGGAAGGTGCAGCAATCTCTTGATTTGCTATGTGATAGCTTCCTATCATTATAGGGATGGTGACCATATATTTCCCAGTACACAGTGTGTGTAACATAGACTGCTACCCACAGTAGTCTGCTTATGAGTGGTCACTATAGCAAATTTAAGCTTGAAAAGCCAACTTCTGCTGTCCTGTTAGTCTTTGCAATCTATTACCATTGCAGTAAATGCACATACTGCTGAAAGTCTGCAGTAGTTAAAGGCTTCTAAATGATTAGCACTGTTCCAGTCTCTAAATTTCATGATCTGTGTACTGTTGCACAAAACCAAGTCTTACCGAAAGAGCTGCAGAAAACTATGTAACAAGACCATTAAATTGTACTTGTAAACAATAAAAATTCTAGATGTCGCTCATCATTTGCAGAATATTTATGACTTTATGGGCTCCTATGTGTGGCCTCCTACAGAACGCAGGTCTTGGATGCTTTATGTTAACATGTGAGTAACCTTCACTGAAAATGAGTACTGTAATGAAGGGGTCTGTCTGTACCTCATAACTAACAAGGTAGTGGTTGGTAGCTCTGGGAGTGCTCTCAAATGTTAGCTCTCAAATGTTAGAGGTGAATGAATCCTCTAGATAAGCCAAAAGCTGTAAGATGGTACTGAATTATTGCTTTTTAAAAGAAAGTGGAAACTGACTGTTAAAGAGCTCCAGGTACATCTGAGACTTGTCTTCCTCTGAGCTCTGTGCTTGACTCCTAGCAGGTGCCATCTTCTAGGTTAAGGCCCTTGTCCTTTAAGAGAATAGAACTGCTTCCACAATGTTCTTTCTGACTTGAGAGCTAAAGCCACAGAATGGTGAAACTTCCTTGATGTTGTCAACATGCAGCTGTTGCAGGAAAAATGGTGGGTTAACTATTTACCATATTCTTAGAACTGTAATTTGTTCTTCAGCTATGAACTTACCCAGGTTTTACTAATGGTAGTAGTGATTTGAGTAATGAGACAGTGGAGACTACTACTACCTGCATAAGCTGCTGTTGAGCTTATGAACTTGTGGAGAAAAGATTTAAACTTAAATTGATTCAGACAGTAATAAAAGCTCCTAGGAAACTTCTTAAAAGAGAAAATCTTTGTCACTGCCTTCAACAGAGCACAGGGATGCAAACTCCACAATCTGCCAAGTTATGTGTAATTGAAATCAAGCTCTAAGCACCCCATCATCAAGAGTGTGAACTAAGAAGTACAAGGCCTTCCAGAGTATTTTGTGATTATAAACTACAGTAGACAAATGGCTCCTATGTGTAATACTTTTGTCCAAAAATGGTAGAATGACTGCTTCTTATGTAGAATGGTAACTGCTTTATCCAGAAAAGTAAAGTTCAAATACACAATAAGGAACTAGTGGAGGAAAGAAGCCTGTTTTTAAAAAGCTCTGATAGTATTGATACCTTAACTGATATTAGTTGTACAATCCTCTTGATTTTTACCCTGGGATCTAAAACAGTTGCTTTTACATGAAAAGACATTATGCAGCAAAACTACCTGTAGATATGTAGCTAATGTAACTACTGCCTGATTCTCTCACCTTATGTTTAAGGGTCAATTTGTAGAAGACTGCTGCTGAAGTCTGAACTAGGACAGCTAAACTTTACTTTCAGTGGCTGCTTTGGCACAAATGCATGCAATCTGAAAAAAGCTGAGTATGTGGAACAAGTCTGTGTGATAAAGTCATGTAGAGTAAGTTAAATACACTGTTGCTACCCCCTTCAGTTTCAAGCTACCTGTTCTGAGAGGGCCTCCCAGACTTCCTTCCCTTCTAGATTAACATAGTGTTATGAATGCATATGCTAAGTTAGAAGTTAAAATGAAACATAGCTGAGTAAAGACCAGGGAACTTGTCTGGTTTCCTTGAGTTTACTCCCTGATAGGCAACTTGTTCAAAAGTACTCTTCATCCTTAGCAGCTAAGAGGCAAGTCAGAGGTTTGAAATTACTGAACTGAGTCTGCAGGCAGTGTATCACTCTGCAATCTGCATGTATGCTGACAGCTGTAACAGGATACTTAGAACTTGTATTAGTCGGTGTATCTCCTATAAATCTTAAGTGCATGTTCAGTGAAAAAACTTTTAGTCACAAAAAGCAAATTCTGCTCAAACAACATTGAGGGTGTAAGCCTTACTGCTGCCCTGAATTTAATCATAGGCAATTTAAAAAATTAAAAAAAAAAAAAAAAAAAGCACACCTTTTCCAATGTCAGCAGAAACTGAGTGCTTCAGAAAATTAAAGATTAAAATAGAACATACCATCTCTTAACTATGTTATTGCTAAACAGCAGATTAACAGATACTACTTGTGAATGCAGTTATAGGTGGAGGGAAGATAGCAAATGAAAGTTGTGAGGGATCCTTCAATCTCCTTCATAAGAGAAACTAAGTATAGTTGAATATACTTAGACTAAGTATATTTGCTGCAATAATAAATGTGTGGATTTTCATATATACATAAAATTAGTTTTTACTTCAGTAGCTGCTTGTAAAATAGTCAACTTTGTGCCAGGGGCTACTTTTTTTTTTTTCTGCTACTCTACTACTGACATACCAAACAACTTTAAACTCCTAGACCTCGTTACAACTTCTACTTGCAAACTGATAGGTGACCCATCCCAACACTGTACCTCTGGCCATGATTTAGATAGTTATCCTCACTTAAGGGTTAGTCAGCAGCTTTACAGTACAGAACTAGGAAATTCTATCGCATGTTAGTGGATTTTATTAGTGCTGTCACTACAACTGAATGTGTTTTCCTTATCAGATCACAAAGTAGGTAGATGCATCTGGGATTACAGGTCTAAAAGATCAATGAAACCTTGACTCTGGCCCCAAGACCTTATTCATGTATCTGTAAGCATAAGTAATAAAGCTAATTGTTGTCACTTGATCATCTGAGCTAGAGCTTTCTTGAGGGTCTACAGTACCCAACTGTCAAATCCTTTTTTCTGCTGCCTTTATATTGCTTGAAGTTGCACTATAAAAGAAACTGAATGGCAGGGTTTGTTTGTAACTCACTGTCTTTGAGAAAAGTAACCTCACACACTATGTTTTTCACTGTTTTCACTGTTTGCATTTTTCTTCTATTTTCAAAGACTATGAAGCTTTCAGAGTTGTTTACAAATGGAGCTTTAATGATCACTGCCAAACTCCTACTGTACTTGACAAACTGCACTGCCAACTCTTAAGTAGGAAGAACTGGTGAAGTAATTGAAGATACTCTAAAACAGTTGTATTGTGCTTGTAGCCTATTAATGCATTCTCTTTCAGGTGCAGACCAGGGGTTATTAAATACCTTCTTCAGCAGCTGGGCAACAGCAGACATGAGCAAACACCTACCATTTATTTATAATTTGAGCAGCACTTCTGTATACTCTTACCTTCCAGCATTTAAAGCGTAAGTTCAGAATTCTATAAAGACTTTCAGAGCACATGTAAACTAATGCAACATAATGAACAAGTACAACAGTGAACTTAAAAGATTTTTCTAAATGGAGACCATTATTGTGATTAACACACAGTGCAAGCTTCTATCCCTTAAAAAAAAAAGCTGAATTACTATTAATTAAATCTTCTCATGATGAAGAATAAGCATTGAAAACTAACAGTAGCTTAAATCACTCCTGGTGATAGTGTTAACATTGGTTTAGAGTAAGTGCACTTGACAGCTCCCTTGCAGAAATGGAGAGCTCCAACTCCAGCACAGGGTGCTGTTTGTTAGAGCTCTACCCAAAGGCAATAGCTCTCGAATCATTTTGAGCTAAACTTAAGCATGTCAGTGGCAGTATTGTTCCTGTCTAGATAACTTCCCCTCATCTCTCAGATTACTTAGATTAGTTGTAACTGCCTGTTGTTAAATACTCAACTATTCAAATAAACACAATGAAGTCTTGCACAGAGCTAGAATTCTCTCCCAACAGTCTTTCTAGATCTATGTATGTTCACTAATAGAAAAAGGGAACAAAGACGATAGCCAGGCAATGTATTGTGCATTTCCAGCATAAGGGAAAAACTAGCAGTATTAAGTTTGCCTTGCAAGTAGACCCTCTGTCAGTGGCAAGGTCACTCTGTTAAAACAAACAGAAGGAAAGGGGGCAGCATGAGAAGCTGAGATGTTATACCCAAACCGAAATTCATCAAGAGCTGTGAATGCTGGGGGAGGGGGAAAAGTACCAATTGCATAAAAACAATCTGATCTTTGAATGCCATCAAGCTGTGAGTGTCTAAAGCAGCAGCTAGCCTAAGCAGGACTGTGCTGGCTCAAGGTCAAACTATGTCTTGTGATCAGAACGCCATCTGAAATACTGTCGTGCTAAAAGTGGAATGCTTATTTAAAGAAATACATGCAAGCGTGAGAATGACTAAGTAGTTGGATAGTGTTTGATAAGCTAACGTCTATTGTAAAGTATGCCTTCTTTCTATGGCTGCTTGCTTGCTTGTTAGTCATAGGACCTTAAATTTACAAATGACCTTGTCACCAGAATGCACTAATGGGACTGGGGGCTCCTGACAAAGATTTTGTATAATCGATTGAATCAATTGCCTATCTGAACTCAGGAGACCTTTGAAAACTATAATGCTGGAAGCAAAGCCCTTCTAAGTAGAATGTTCCGTTCAACAGGTGGAACAGCTTCCCTTGGTTAGATCAGCAACTACTGACAATAATCAGACTTTGAATAAACTGAAATTTAAATGTACTGACATCAATAGCTAAGTTCTTTGCAGCTTTGTGAGCAAGACTAAGTCACAGCAGGTCTCAATCCTTTCTGCAGTGGAAAATGCCAAGTTAGGATAAATGGTTTCTAATTTCAAAACATTTACTTTTTTGGGAGATGGGGAAAGAGATGAGTTGCTGTGGCAAGTGTAGACATAAAGCATTCTAACACTTCAGCTTAAGTATGAGAAGAAAGTATTGTGTCTTATCTAGAAAGCAGATACTGAGAATATCCTAGAAGCCTGGCAACTGTCATCTGTTGCACAGATCTTCAGTGGACAGAATACTAAGAATACACTTCATTTGTAGAAGCAGTGTAACCTGAAGCTGCTTAGGCATGCTCTAGCTTGAACAGTCTTGATTTTAAACAATGACAAGTTTCCATGGAGCAGAGCAGCTTAAGATGAAGCAAACTAAATAGTGCTGTCACAGCTAAGAATACAAAGGTAGCTGTACTAAGACAAATCTTGGTGTGTGGGTTTTGAAATTAGAGCCCAGAAAATGACCTCAAGGCAAGTTGTTTGCTCGCAACTATTGTGATTCTAGACAGTGTTTCACACATGCATAGGTTTTCATTCAGCGTCAGTTGTGATCCAAAACATTGTATGGGAATAGTCAAATATCTTCTGCAGGTTGCTCTGAAAGTAACGCCTCCCATTAATTTCCATGGAAACTACAACACCTGTAAAGAACTCAGTAACACTATGTGATAGAGCAAATTCTCAGCTACAAAATGCTATTTTTCATCCTAGTCACCTCTGTTAGCCGTGTATTTTTGCCAGTGATGAAGAAAAGCCTGCATGCCAGGCTCGTAAACACCTGCGTGGCCATCTGGAACGTGGCTTGTCTTCCATGTTGCTGTTGCCACAGCTAAAACACACCACCCGCTGCCTCACTGTGCTCACATCCACTGTTTGGTNGTAAAGAACTCAGTAACACTATGTGATAGAGCAAATTCTCAGCTACAAAATGCTATTTTTCATCCTAGTCACCTCTGTTAGCCGTGTATTTTTGCCAGTGATGAAGAAAAGCCTGCATGCCAGGCTCGTAAACACCTGCGTGGCCATCTGGAACGTGGCTTGTCTTCCATGTTGCTGTTGCCACAGCTAAAACACACCACCCGCTGCCTCACTGTGCTCACATCCACTGTTTGGTCTCCATAAATGTTCAGCAGTGTTGATGAATGTCAATGGGTGAATTTTTTTTGTGTGGAGGAGTTCAGTCTCACCTCTTTGCTCCATCCACGCTTCCATNCAGGCTCGTAAACACCTGCGTGGCCATCTGGAACGTGGCTTGTCTTCCATGTTGCTGTTGCCACAGCTAAAACACACCACCCGCTGCCTCACTGTGCTCACATCCACTGTTTGGTCTCCATAAATGTTCAGCAGTGTTGATGAATGTCAATGGGTGAATTTTTTTTGTGTGGAGGAGTTCAGTCTCACCTCTTTGCTCCATCCACGCTTCCATGTCAGATGCTGTTGTGTCATACTGCCCCTCTGCTGCCACCTGTCACATGGTAACAAAATAGAATGAGATATTGGTGAGAAGCTTCCACCTCTGCTGCCATCCCACCAACATCCACCTCTGACTAAACAGGCCAACATCATAATGTGGGAGGCATTTCTTTCGGAGCAGCCCCTGTACAATAGCCATGCATATTGCTTTGTTGAATATTCCAAAGTCTCTGAAATGTACCTGTGCAGTCTCTGTATGTAGAAGAACTCAAACGTCCAAATCCTAGTCAAAATGAGTCAAAATGACCAGGGTACACTTAATTTAACAAGAACAAAAAAAAATTACTACACAAACCAGCTTGGCTTTTTTTTTTTTCTTTTTTTTTGAGAAGAAATCCTAACATGACACCGACAGCCAGATGAGACAGGCCCTGTTATTAAAGAGTTCTCAGAACTGACTTAAGGTAAACTCTATTCCTGGAATTACAAAATAATGGAATGAATGCTATCTCTTTAAGATCTTTACTTCAAAAGAGCTGGATCTCATCTACAGTCATAATGGAAAACAACATAGCAGTAATAGTTGGAACTAAGTTTGAAATCCATAGTGAAAAGGGAGTTAACTCAAGAAACTTTTTTTTTTTTTTTTTAATAAAAAACATTTAGAAAATAATCGTTGGCTTTCTAGCAAGACTGCAGCAAGTTCAAAACTCCTCTGAAATGCCCTTATTATAAAAGGCTTTATTTCTGACAGAGGTAGTCTTCTTGCAGCAGAGCCTTCTGATGTTCCCTTCTATGGGAACATCTAGGGTTATTCCAATACACTGACCCTTATTTATATAATGCTTGTAATGCTTTGCTAGCTGGATCATGGACCTTGGAGCAGAATCTTTTTCACTTTTAAAACTAGTTCTGATTGCAGCCACTGCATGAGACTGCTCTCTCCCAAGCTATGGACATCACTCTGCCTAAAGACTTGAATGGGCTGTAAGTACTTAAAATAGTTCAGACCATTAGGTTTTGGCTGTATTCTGACTAGTGTAATGTAGAACTGTTTGCTTTTTTTTTTTTTTTTTTGGTAAATAGTGACACTTTCAGTCCCAGTAGGCATTGGCAGTTTTATCATTTAGTGTTTAGTCTCCTAAATATGTTCATATTTCTATTTTCTGGAAACCTACAAAAAACACATCTGTAGTCAAAAGTCTCGTTTTCTAGACACCTGCAGAGACTATGGTTTGTTTGTTTGCTTTCATTTCCAACAGGTTTGGTGCAAGTACTAAAGTGGTGCATTTCTTGGGAAGCACAAAACCATGGAACTATACGTATGACTCCAGAACAAAAAGCGTAAAAGGCAATACCAATGACCCTAAGATAGTTCACCCAGAATTCCTCAGCATGTGGTGGGATACATATATGACTAATATCTTACCATTACTGGAACAGAAAGCAGTTGAGAAAGAAAATACCACAGGCGTAAACATGGTATGTCTCTTAATAGAAATTACCGGAATATTACCTAAGCATATAGAATAGATTTTGTACCATCTCACTTATTTCTCTCCCTGTCCAACTCAAAGCATGGATGTGGTTTAGTTGGTGGGATACAGATGTTTCGTTTTGTTCTTTTATTCCTGGAATAAAGACTAACACAGAAGTATGCTATAGTGGTCTTGAGCATAGCTGACTGCTTGCTTAAAGTTATTGAAGTGTATAATGGTGCACTAGAAATGATAGTGTAGTAACTTCAGTAAATAATGAGTAGGGCCCTTAATGTGTTGCAACTAATTAAGTTCTCAAACGGAAGAACCCCAGCGGAGCATGCAATATACACATGCAGATCTTGCATGGTACAAGAAATCTAGGTTGTCCTAACATAACTAGAGAACAGGTTACTTAAGTAGACTTGCAGTGATGAATCTTAATACTTACAAAGCCAAAATAATGCTTCTAATTCTAGTTCTTAAGCACAGAGTTCAGCAGCACGTGTCTGCAAACATTACAGTCTCAGCTTAGTACAGTAGCCAGTTTAAGTTCTCAACCTTTCTAAGCCTACAGTTACTGATCTCTGAAGATGTGCTCTCTATTTTTAAACTTACATCTTTCTAATGAACTATTTGCAGCTATCAGGCTTGGTCTATACTCTGGCTTTCTCTTGTGGCTTTTGTAGAGAGGTATGAAGAACTTAACACCCTCCTGCTTTCCTCTTCCTGACTTCTGTTACTCTGCTTTATTTTGCTAGGAAAGTTGCACGGTCCCTGCTTGTTGGCAATGCCTGCTGCTGTGCATGAGAACATCTATGGCCTGTTGCTTGCTTTAAGTAGGTAAAGTCTGTCTGTATTCTTACTCTGCCTTTTATTTTAGGCAGAGGTTACAGAGGCAGTGTCCCACATGTCAATATCACCACCATCACCAGTATTACCAAGCATATCTTCAGAAGAACGCAAGGCTCGGTGGGAACAAGGTCAAGCTGACTATATGGGATTGGATTCCTTTGATAACATCAAGAAGAAACTGGACTCCTACCTTCAGTAGAAGTGCCAGTTTCAAACACTGGCAATACAAGGACTTGTTCCAGAACTAACAGCTAGAAAAGTTGTAGATGATGGTCAGTTAAGCTTGCTAGTAGCTTCATGAAAAACTTGTTGGCTGAAGGCCACTGCAGTGCTACAGATAAAGACTGAGCAAGAGCTAGGAAGCAGAATTCCTTGGGCCAATTGTAACTGCCCAATTCCCAGTCCTCCCTACTAGATTAAGAAAAAGGTATTTTCAACTCAGTTTTTCTTCTGTTGTGATCAACTGGCTCAATAATTGCAACTGAGTTTGTACCTCACCTCATTAAGGTGATTAGCATTAAAGTGATTCCTTTGCTTGCTATTTTAGATACAAAATCTGATGTATGGGATTGCTCATACACTAGAATGATTGCCATTCTGCTTTACCTGAAGTGTATTGATGACACTAGGATATATAGAGATGTAATAGTGACAGCACTCCTTTGCTCTTCGAGTCACAATTGCACTGAAGTTCTCACCAGGTTTTTACACACAGTGCCTACAGCATGGCAGAATGCATTTGTTCAGGTCTATATTCTGCAGGCTTAGTAAACTGAGATTTATCTGTTACTTGCAGTCTTGCACTTAATGCAGAAATAAAAACTTGTCATGCTTTTCTGGCTCTTGTAAACTCTTGAACAAAGCAAAAAAAAAGAGGGAGCTTTGAAGCAGTCTAAAACAACCAAACTTGGATAATTCCATTCTAGCTACCATTAACCAAATGTCTAGCTCTTCTGTGATGATTTACAGAATATATAATCACTTGTCAGTGGGCTGGTGGAAGAAGTAACTGCTAAAGCTACTCACACAAGCAGAATGGAGCTTGGGAAAAGAGAATCTTTCTTTTGGTTGCTAAAGAACAATCTGTAACATAAGCCCTTATTTTGCCAATGGACAGGGTCAACGGAAGGGACACAGACATCAACAACGGATAGGCTTATTTTACTGTCTATTTCAACATAATACAAAAATAAAGCAGTGCATATAGTCAAAAGATAAGCTTAACAGTAAAGAGAATAAGCAAGGTAGTGCACCTAATCATTACTACGTGAGGTTAGCGACAGTGATCAAGGAAGATACATCGCCAATTCCCCCAATACTTCACCGTTATCCAGATCCAGAGTCGCTGGGGAGCCCCGGTTGCAGCAAGGAGATGGAGCCTTTCTCAGCAATTAGGAAGTACTATGTAGTGCGTCCACTTGTAGGTGAGGTCTCCAAAGTCACTGCAAGAGGGTCCCACTTTTATATAGTTGAATAAACAACTTTCATAATTTAATCTGTGGAAACATCTGGTATAGTGATTAAGCATCTTTCTCCTGTTGGTTTTTCCCCCAAAACCTGGCCAGGGTTCAAGGAGGAACCAAGGGAGTCACACTGTCTATTTTTGACCATAGGCCTCGTGGCAAGACTGTCTCCCCAGGCCCCTTGCAACATGCTTATCACAGGACAGACATTACTGCAAAGTTCCCTTGTGCTATATAAAAAGAGCATTGTAACAGAGCTTCTATAGATAAACACCAAAGTATACATCCTTACACTGACATGGCAAAATACAGATAAATGGCGTAAGTGCAATTAATATTAGATATACTGTGAAGTTGTGAGGTTCACCTGTAGGACAATTTTGATTGGGGCTTATAGTTCAGGTCCCAGCAATTCAGCCCTGGAGACCACGAAATTGTTTTAGAAACAAACACAATGGTAATACTATTTTGGCAAGTAAAGACCAAGTACCTGCTTAAGTAACTGTATCTACAGTGATTAGGAAAATTATTCCTTCCCTGTGTGCACCACCACTAAATTAGTGCTACTGTCAAAAGCATCATTCAGGAGCTTTTTTTATTATTACTAAATGCAAAGGATAAAAAAAAGACAGAGATGCTTACTAGCTCTGTCTAAGAACCCACAACCCAGAACACCATGCATTTTAACCACTTGAATAGCTGAACAGCTCTATCTAATCAGGACATTTCTGCCCTCAGCTTTGACCTTCAACTGTTCTCTGATACATTAACAGCTCTCTTTGTTAAGGTTTTGGTTTGGTTTTGGAACACTGAACTGACATCTAGTTGAGAAAAAATAATATTAGTAGTTGGTTTCATAATCATTTGGTAACTCAACCACTCTGCAAAATGTGTAGCCTGGCTAGCCATTGAAATGTGTCCCTTGTCTGTGGAATTTTAACTAGGAAGAATGACACAAATCTCTCATTCATTATCGGGAATTGTTTCTCCAGCTTACATGTGAACATCTAAATCTGAGCCACAAAACCTGGAAGTAAGTTTAACTTACATAAATTATGCAAAAAACATGAAAATTAATTCAGGTGTGCCTCTGCTTTCTTGCTCTTTTGTCAGACTTCCACTGGTGTAACCAGCTACTGGGGCATACTATCCCACCACTCATGTCTCGTTAATTCTTTGTCTGACAAGCTTACAGCACATTTTCCCCAAAGGTAAGATGCCAGCATCCCAAAACTGCATTAGCTCGGTAAGTTGAATGTTCTGAATTCTTTCCATAATCTTTCCATCTTCCCTTTATTTCTCATCAGCCCTTTCCATTCCCTGTGTCTGAAAGTCGTATCTTACAATACAGCCAGCTGATTGTAAGAAAAGGAGAAAGGCATTAAAAGCAAATCAGATTCCATTTCCCTGCTGTTAAATACACTTTCTGGAACTAAGCATAGCGATCTTTGCCTCCCATGCTAATAAGTTATATTCAATAAAACAGTAACTGAAACCTTGCTATATGCAAAACAGATCTATTCTTCACTAAATGTTTAGTTCTGCAGCCACTGTTACTCCTGACTACCACTGACTCCACAAAGCCTATTTTCAATAGCAGAAATACTTTCTGTGTGAGGCTGGCTCTGCAAAGCATCAGGTCTGCTAAGCTTACTCATTCAGACACCACACCAGAATAAGCAGCACTGCCCCAGAAACACCCTACAGAAGGGTCTTAACCGAAACCTTTTCTTCAAATCTGAAATGCACGGAATCACAGATGTCTAAGGAGGTAATGGAATTGAGTGTATTTCTGAGGTGGCCAAAATGCCTCTCCGTTTGCTGGCAGTAAAAGTATAGCTCCTGTGAAGTTTAAAATTAATAGCTCTGGACTCCATATTATTCCCCAAGTTAAAAAAGTCATTTTGTGAAGGACAAAACTATGACAAGGATCAAGCTCTTAAAAATTTATTCCAACCAGTTGCAAAAAAAAAAAAACCCAAAGCTTCAAGACCTATCTTTCAAAGGAGGAGCTAACTTAAATCGGTGCATTTTTAGCTGGTCCAGTACAGCTCCCTTGTTTTCTTATCTTCCCCAAAAGCTCATGAAAGGTGTTTTTTGCTCCGTAAGGAATAACCCTGATAAAAAGAAAAAATCTGCAGCAGTCATCTTTTCATTCAGATTTTTACTTATTTATTTTTAATGTAAGATTCATTTCCAGCAAAAGCTACTCCAAAGTGCTAGTTTTCATCAGAACACAGAGTGTTCCAGATAGGCCCTCGTACCCATACTGCATAAACTTTTCACTCCAACTACGATGTGCAGTTAAGTAGCTCCACAACAATCCTGGTTTTAAGGACTTCACTCTCACCTGTGTCTATTTTATACACGGGGAAGAATCAACTGTAATGCAAATAGTTCAACAGAAAAGCGTTTGAAAACATGAAGCTGTAATCAAACTAATGTGAGTTGTTTCTGTCAAAAGAGTCACAGAATATCCTGAGTTGGAAGATGCATAGTTTAACTCCTACTTTGTGCTCAGAGTGCTGTCCCAACGCTTCCTGAGCACCCGCAGGCGTTGGGCCATCAGCACTTCCTGGTGAACCCGTTCCCACCCACCCTCTCAGTGAAGAGCTTTTCCTGATATCCAGCCTGAACTTCCACTGAAGCAACTATAAGCCTGTCCCCAGGGAGATCAGCAGATGCCTCTCTGCTCCCCCTCATGAGGGGTGGGATACTTACAGAGGAAGAATACTTATAGTTTTCAGAATATACTTGTGTGCAAATAAGTATTTCCGTTAGTTTATACTCATGGAGCAAAAAGCATGATCTCTGCACTTACCCTTAATTAGTGTTAGTTTGCTGTCCATAACGTCTGCCAATGCTGCCACTAGTTCTTTTTTTTTTAAATGGCCTACATGCTCTCTATTCACGTTATTTACTTTCACTGCATTGTTATCACAAGGATTATCAGGCTCCCTCTGAAGTGCAGCCATTTCATTGTTGTTTGTTTTGTTAGGTTAATTAAACAGTATGCTCATTTAGTTTCAGATTATTTGCGGAAATATTTAATATGCATTTAATTAAATGTCCTGAAGTTCACAGATTTAGCATAGAATTCTGTCCAGCCACTCTAATGACCTACTGCTAATTCAAAATACCAAGAGCACTACAAAAGAGCAATAGCTTGATAGTTAGCAATTTCAGAAGTATTCCTGACAGCAAGAAATATGTTCAACACATTTTGCAAAGGAAGAAACCCCCTTTTTGTCCATGTACACAGTTCAAAGACCCGATCTGTTGTTTTCAGTGAATTTAATTTGCCTTATGGGAGTAACCACAGCTGCCAAATAGCTACACCAGATTTGAAAGCTACCCTAATTCAATTCTGAAAATTAAATTACAATATTTAGATGATGTACTTCCTGTGAAAAATAATGAAAACAGCAAGTTGAAATAAAATAAATCTACTAAAGTTATACTGGGTTAAAAGTTCTGGGAATTTTTCAAGTTCAATTAAACATATTTTTTTGGAAGCTGACAACAGCTTTTTCTTCTGCTTCATGATTTACCATGCACAGCCTCCGTGCAGTACCGTAACCCAATGCTTCCTCACGAGTTCCATGTAAGATAGCTGAATCCGTACCCCCATCCACTCCAAAGCGTCACCGGGAGCAGAAGAGGCAGGTGAGGAAAAATGGGAACATTTTTCTCCTCTGCAGACATTACATTGAGAGCATCCCCAGAACCTCTGTGGAAAGACAAAATATGACATATTTTACAATGACTTCATAAAAGACAGCAGTAATATTTTAACATTTCCTTGTTACCTATTTTTGTAGATCTGTCATAGCCTTTATATGAGGCTATCTATAAACCCCAGCTTTACACTTTTATTCGGATAAATATCATCTGGAAACATGAAAAAAGTTTCATCTAGGAAGGAAGCTGCTCTTACTGCCCGTTCGACGACTTTACCCAGGCCCCGACACGCACTAAGGAGCGCCGCCCGCGCGGGACCGCGCCTGCGAGCCCCGCCAAGAGCTCTTCCGGGCCCAGCGGGATCCGAACCGCTCCTGGCACCGCAGAACCGCGCGCGCGGAGGTGTTCGCGTGCGGTGCAGCGGCGGCTGCTCCCGAGTCAGCTCCGTCCCGGCCAAACCAGTGCAACTCCTCCCACGTCATATCTCCTCTAGCGAACAGGTTAACGGCCACCCGTGGCCGAGCACCGCTGTGTCGCCGCGCCCGCAGCGATCGGCGGTGCGGGACAGCGCCCGCAGCCGCGCTGCCGTCACTGCGCAGTGACCGCTGCTCCGCGGAGCTGCTCGCAGTGCAGCGACGGCGAGAGGGCCCCTCTGCGCTGTTATCGGCACTCGGGGCGCGGAACCTCGGTGTCTTTTACAGATTTATGTCTAAAACGGTCCGTAGGTAACACCACGTTCTGTGGCGGGAACAAGCGAGCTGTGGTGTACGAGCTTCTGCGCTGAGGTAACTGCAGATCAGAAGGCGCCGCTTCCCTTCCCCGCGCGAACACCACCCCGGGAGGCCCTCTGGGCTCCGGAGCGACTGTCTCCGCCCGACTCCCCAGGCCGCCCCCCGGCCGCCCACCCCGCGACATGGCGGCCAGTGACACCCTAGCCGCACCCCGCGACATGGCGGCGGGTGACGGCCCCAGGCCGCTCCGCGCCTGACAGCGGCAGCCACCAATCCCCGCCAGGGCCTCGCGGCGATGACCAATCATGGCGCTGCGCACAGCCCCGCCCCCCAGCGCCCCGCGGCTGTGCGGAAGGGCTCAGTTCCCATACGGACTGTGTGCGATCACGCGGAGTTAATTAGAGAAAAATGTTGTGAGGTTGTGATTATGCCCAGAAAACGATCTAAAGAGCCGTTTTTCTCACACACGGGACACTAGATAAAGTTTGATCTGTTTTTTTAGACAGCGATAAGGAATGAGACGTATTAGGAGAGGTCTGAAAGCTGTCTTGCTTTTTGCACTAAGACAAACACTGAGTAAAAGGAAGCGGTTACTTTTTATACAAATTGTGCAAACAACTGAGAAAAGAAAGGGGCTTCATAACCTAACAAAGGGCTGTGGCTAATGGTAAATACCATCAGGCCACGAAAGGCACTAACTGGACGCGTCGGCTTCCAGGCAGGGGGTGCTCCCTCTCCAGGGATGGGCGGCCTCGCAGCCCGGTCTGCAGGCACTGGACAGCCACCAACGGCAGGAAGCTCAGCATCGTAATGCTGGGTTCTGCATCTGGGGGAGAAACACCAGGCACAGCCAGAGACGAGCAGTGCGGAGCCACTCAGCAGTGGGCTGTGACGGGCGAGAGGGCAGGCCGTGTCGTGGGTGCACAGAGCACAGCACAGCCAGCCAGAGTGCTGCCTCACCCTGACACCATGCAGTTTGGGACTCCACAGCATAAAGGCCAAGTGTCTGTACCTGAGCATGGCTGGAGGAAGGCAGCAGAGGCAGTGGGTGGCTGCAAGGTGTGTCCCGTGCAGAGTGGCTGCGGGCACTGGGGCAGTCTGGTCTGCAGGAAGAGAGGTGGAGGCAGCCCCATCGCTCCCCACTCGTTCCTGAGGACAGGAGCAAAGGGGCACGGGTCTCCCTGGTACCCAATGAAAGGATGCATGGAAATGGCAGAAAGCTGTGTCAGGGAGGCCAAGCTGGATGCTAGGAAAAGGTAACTGAATAGTTCGGAACAGGTAACTGACAGCTGAGGCCCTGTGCCCGTGGGGCAGCACTTGGGCTTGGTGACCCCGCAGTTCCCCTCCAGTGACCACTCCCACTCCTGGAACTGTCAGAGCCCCTCTGCGTGGTCACCTCGTGGCCCGGCCAGAGACATGGAGCCACAGGTAAACCACCACGTGAGCAGGCTTCGCCACAGCTCCTCTAGCCAAATCTTCCGTAACAGCACAGGTTCTGTTCTATAAAACTAACAGAAATCTAAAATTGTAAAAATCCTATCGCTGGGTTTTATTTCCTACCAGAACCACTGCTGGCGTTTTGCAGAGAAATGGAACCGAAGCGCCCGCCCTGAGGCAGCGCCTCCACAGCGCAGGAACGGCCCTCAGCGCCGGGGCGCGAGCACGCGGCCGTTATCAGCCCACGTGAAGAGGAGAGGGCGCTCGGCCAATCAGCGGCCTCCGTTCGCCTCCGGACCGCCGGGGTAACAGCCAATGGGGCGGCAGCGCGCGAAGGCTGCGGGCTGTTACCCAGCTGCAGTTGCGGCCGTTCATCGGCGGACGCGGAGTGGTGCGGTGCGGCCGAAGCTTCTGAGCCGGAGAAGGCGCCATGGTGGGAGCGGGGCCTCGCGGCCGGGAGGGAGGAGCCCGAGGGCGTGTCCTCCGGGGCGGACGCGGGAAGCTGAGGGGACATACACTGCGGCAGCACTGAGGCCGACTGCCGGGGGGAGAAGTTACTGTAGAGAGTTCAGAGAAGGTGACCTGTAGAGGCGGCTGCTGGGAGGAGACGCGCAGAAAGGCATCGAAAGGCGATTTCGAGCGGCCGCCCGCGGCCTGTAGTGCCAGAGAGATAGGGCGATAGGCGAGGGGCAACGGGAAAGCGCAGGGTGACTGCCGCGCACTCCGTGCCGCCATGTCTAGTGGCGCTCGAAGCGCGTGGAGGCTGCGCGCAGCCAATCAGAGGGGAGGCCTGCGGCCGGCAGCCAATGGCATGGCGTCGTGACGGAAAGGGCAGGGCCGTGGCGCCGCGCAGCGCTGCGGAGGCGGAACGGAGCGGTACGCGGGCGCTGGGAGCGGGGTGCCGCGCGAAGGGGCGGGTAGCGCAGGCAGCCTCGCTGCTAAAGGCTGGTGGCAGAACCGCGAGAGTTAGAGCACGTGGTCAGGGGTGCTTTGATGAAGCTGTGGAGAAAAGAGGAGAGCAGCTCTCCCACCTCTGCTTTTTCCTGGGTAAACCATGGTACTAGCTTATCATTACAGTGTGTTTAGTTTGTGTCAGTCTGAGATGTAAGACAAAGTTGAGGTTTTGAGAGATTTCACATCGATGCCAGACGTCCATCACTGTACATAGGCGGTTTAGCAGAGGAGCCCAGAGATGCACGGAGTGCCAGGCACTGGGTGTCTCTGGAGGAAAACGTTGTTATAGCTGTTGTGCAGATCCTTGCAACATCATCCAGCACGCGACTGACAACCAGTTGAGGAAAGTGGGGTTATTACATAAAGAACGCTTCTGAAAGAAAGGTGAAAAAGAGACTAGGCAGAATGTTGCACACAGAATGTACATGCAGCATAGTAAGGGATGGTGATGCTGCATTCATCCTGTGTGTTCATAGCAACTGTTTTCTCTAACATCCTCCAACATTCCCAACGTGACCATGTAGATCAGCTGAGGTGAGCGGAGTCCTGCTAGCAGCAGCCAGGTGGGTCAGTTTAGTTGTCACCTGAGTGACTGGGGAATGCTGCAGCAGGAAGGATGGTGGCAATACAACCCACAGGTGGCTGGTTATTGTGAGAGTGGAATCTGGAAGGTGGATATCTCTGTACCACGTTATCACTGTTCTGTTTTTCACTTGCAGCGTGAATGCATCTCTATCCACGTTGGTCAGGCCGGTGTGCAGATTGGCAATGCGTGCTGGGAATTGTATTGTCTTGAACATGGGATCCAGCCTGACGGTCAAATGCCCAGTGATAAAACTATTGGAGGTGGAGATGATTCATTTAACACTTTCTTCAGTGAGACAGGAGCTGGTAAACATGTTCCCAGAGCAGTGTTTGTGGACCTAGAGCCAACTGTAGTTGGTATGTACCCAAGATGTGCATCTTCAGTGTAAAAGTACTCCTTTCCTTGCAGACTTTTTTGTATTTTCAGAACATGGGATTCTAAAAGATGGGTACCTGGATGCTGTTTTGACATTTTAGGTTACTGTTACTTGAAAGAGATGAAATTATGGTCTATGAGTAACATTTGGAAGACATTAGGACTTTTTGGTAGATCTTGGATACTCTTTCCAAACCTCTGCACTGCAGAACTTTGTTTAATTGCTATCCAGCATATGTCTGTGCCTGTAGTGTAGCTCTCTGAGTCACCTCCGTGTTCCTAGATGCAAATATTGCTTTGTGAGTGCCTGATGTTTTCCCTGAAACAAAGGGGCTGAAGTTTTGCCAACCTTATACACTAGTCAGACAAGCTGCATGTGGTCACAGGTGCTGTCTATACCCTTTTGACATGTGCTTTTGCTTCATATGTCACCACTCAGCAGTGCACACAGAACTGAACAGATAAATTTTACGTTGGAATATTTTGTTTGTTTGTAGATGAAGTACGTACAGGCACATATAGGCAGTTATTCCATCCTGAGCAGCTCATTACTGGGAAGGAAGATGCAGCTAATAATTATGCCAGAGGCCATTATACCATTGGAAAAGAGATTGTTGACCTGGTGTTAGACCGCATTCGCAAACTGGTAAGAAGTAATGCTGCAGATAAGTATTTAAAATAAGCGATATAGCTCTACAGCTACCTCTAACTATGGTTTGCTGTGGTTGTTGTGGGTTTTTTTGGTGAGGGAGTAGTTTGTTTGTTTTTAAGAACTTTACGCACAGATGATTTAATAAACCCAAAAACTTTGTCTCCCTGCCTCCCCCCCTCTGGGGTTAAATAAAAATTCAGTCAATAAAACTTGAAAGTTCCTAGGATATGGAACACCATTATTTGAAGATATTCTAAGGATACTTCAGAAACGTATTATGAAAACCTTAAACAACTGTAACCACTTGTTAGTTATTTTTACCTTGAATCACACCATTATGTGTCTTGCAAAATATTTCCATTACCCTGAAACTCAGGTTTTGGTTGAAAGCTCAGTAATTTCAACTATTTTTCTAGCTTTTCATATCCTGATGTATTGTGAGAAACTCGCATAGCATGCCATGATTCAAAGTGAAATAGTGATTGCCCATCTGAAATTACAAAAATACTTATTTTCAACACTTAGTTGATACTTGCAGCCATCTAGAGTAGAATAGTAGTTCCCAAAGCTGTAAGCCTGCTGTGATTTATAATAACCTTTCACAGTGGTGCACAGCTGCTCTTGTTTACAGTAGTATAAAAATGGCATCAAAGATGATGCTACTTTTAAATGTGAAAATAGTCATATTCAGAACAAGGTATGCAGTGGTAGTTTTGAGTAAAAGTTATGAGAGAAAAAATACCACCTTTTGAAACTAACAGAATTAGGAAAAAATTGCTCTTGAATGCTTATTTTAATACTGATGATTTTAGAAAGGGTAGTAATGTGTATATTATTTTCTCTCTATTATAGGCTGATCTGTGCACAGGGCTTCAAGGTTTCCTTATCTTTCACAGTTTTGGAGGAGGCACTGGTTCAGGGTTTGCTTCTCTGCTTATGGAAAGGCTCTCCGTTGACTACGGCAAAAAATCTAAACTAGAGTTTGCAATTTATCCAGCACCACAGGTTTCCACTGCTGTGGTGGAACCTTACAATTCAATTTTAACTACGCACACAACATTGGAGCACTCAGACTGTGCATTCATGGTAGATAACGAAGCCATTTATGATATTTGTCGTCGTAACCTTGACATAGAACGTCCGACTTACACCAATTTAAATCGACTAATTGGGCAAATTGTTTCATCCATCACAGCTTCACTGCGTTTTGATGGAGCCCTCAATGTAGATCTCACAGAATTTCAAACTAACCTTGTTCCATACCCACGAATCCATTTCCCCCTGGTAACATATGCCCCTGTCATCTCTGCTGAAAAAGCCTATCATGAGCAGTTATCTGTGGCTGAAATTACCAATGCTTGTTTTGAACCAGCCAACCAGATGGTAAAATGTGACCCTCGTCATGGCAAATACATGGCCTGCTGTATGCTGTATAGAGGTGATGTTGTTCCTAAAGATGTTAATGCAGCTATTGCTACCATCAAGAATAAACGTACCATTCAGTTTGTGGACTGGTGCCCAACTGGATTCAAGGTACTTAGATAACTTCTGAACTGCTTGATGTCTGAAATATTAGTATTTGGAGGTAATGGTCATTGTACAGTGCTGTCATGTTTTTGTTACTGAACTGCTCACATCTCAGATTACATTTTTAAGTAAAAATCCAAGATATTGCAACAGATGAAAATTCTATACCAAGTTACAGAATAGTAAGTAGAGTTTTTATAGAAACAGGCAATATTGAGCATCCAAAAACAATTTAGAAACAGGTAGGTACTGAAAACTGATGCCAGGCTTTACTGCAAGTCTTCAAAAACCTAGGTAATTTTGCGTAGAGGGAATACAGACAAACCCAAAGCAGCTGTAGAGACGCTATAGTAAGTTATTGAATAGTGAATCCATGCATTAACTTTCCAACAACATTTTTGAGATACCTTAAAATTATAGATGCTATTGGTTTCTGGATCTCTGACGCCTGGCTGCTATCACTAGAGCAAGCCTTGTTGCTGTTTATTTAAACGTAGGGTCCTGTAAGTAGATTTTTACCAGATCAGCATCAGATTCTTCAGCCATATACGTTTGTTCTCATACATTTGTGACTGGTGATGTCATGTTACAGATAAGCGATCTGTCCTTCTGGCTATTGTCCATGCATTCAGGACTTGGAAGGACCCAGATTCTTGTTCTAATTAGAGTCCAGTAAGCTCTTCCTGTCAATAAGCTCTTCCACAATCATTTTTGTGACTTACACATTATGATNGCACACAACATTGGAGCACTCAGACTGTGCATTCATGGTAGATAACGAAGCCATTTATGATATTTGTCGTCGTAACCTTGACATAGAACGTCCGACTTACACCAATTTAAATCGACTAATTGGGCAAATTGTTTCATCCATCACAGCTTCACTGCGTTTTGATGGAGCCCTCAATGTAGATCTCACAGAATTTCAAACTAACCTTGTTCCATACCCACGAATCCATTTCCCCCTGGTAACATATGCCCCTGTCATCTCTGCTGAAAAAGCCTATCATGAGCAGTTATCTGTGGCTGAAATTACCAATGCTTGTTTTGAACCAGCCAACCAGATGGTAAAATGTGACCCTCGTCATGGCAAATACATGGCCTGCTGTATGCTGTATAGAGGTGATGTTGTTCCTAAAGATGTTAATGCAGCTATTGCTACCATCAAGAATAAACGTACCATTCAGTTTGTGGACTGGTGCCCAACTGGATTCAAGGTACTTAGATAACTTCTGAACTGCTTGATGTCTGAAATATTAGTATTTGGAGGTAATGGTCATTGTACAGTGCTGTCATGTTTTTGTTACTGAACTGCTCACATCTCAGATTACATTTTTAAGTAAAAATCCAAGATATTGCAACAGATGAAAATTCTATACCAAGTTACAGAATAGTAAGTAGAGTTTTTATAGAAACAGGCAATATTGAGCATCCAAAAACAATTTAGAAACAGGTAGGTACTGAAAACTGATGCCAGGCTTTACTGCAAGTCTTCAAAAACCTAGGTAATTTTGCGTAGAGGGAATACAGACAAACCCAAAGCAGCTGTAGAGACGCTATAGTAAGTTATTGAATAGTGAATCCATGCATTAACTTTCCAACAACATTTTTGAGATACCTTAAAATTATAGATGCTATTGGTTTCTGGATCTCTGACGCCTGGCTGCTATCACTAGAGCAAGCCTTGTTGCTGTTTATTTAAACGTAGGGTCCTGTAAGTAGATTTTTACCAGATCAGCATCAGATTCTTCAGCCATATACGTTTGTTCTCATACATTTGTGACTGGTGATGTCATGTTACAGATAAGCGATCTGTCCTTCTGGCTATTGTCCATGCATTCAGGACTTGGAAGGACCCAGATTCTTGTTCTAATTAGAGTCCAGTAAGCTCTTCCTGTCAATAAGCTCTTCCACAATCATTTTTGTGACTTACACATTATGATCTGTTGGAAAACAATTTGTAGTCCTGTCTACATAAAGCTGGCCCAGTTTGACCTGATCCTGAATTTAGGATTTAGTTAGATATTTTGATGAAGTGCAAAATAATTCTAAGCTATTTTATTTGTTCATAACCACGGTGACTTTTTGTTAACAGAAATAAGTCTTTAACCCTTCCTGCTCATCACAGAGCTTTTGTTTTCTTGAAGGTGGGCATTAACTACCAGCCTCCAACCGTGGTGCCAGGTGGTGACCTCGCAAAGGTGCAGCGGGCTGTATGTATGCTGAGCAACACAACTGCTATTGCTGAAGCATGGGCTCGTCTTGACCACAAATTTGATCTCATGTATGCTAAGCGTGCCTTTGTACATTGGTATGTTGGGGAAGGAATGGAGGAAGGAGAATTTTCTGAAGCCCGGGAAGATCTGGCTGCCCTTGAGAAAGATTATGAAGAAGTCGGGGTAGACACAGTTGAAGCAGAGGCTGAAGAAGAGGATGAATACTGAAAACAATGAAAACCAAAGTCATGAAAAGTGTATTCAACAGCAAAAAAAGAATTGCAGAACCCTGTTGACTTGTTTGATCGTTTTCAAATAAAGTTTTAAATGTTCTTCTGTTCATTTTTTTTTTCTTTGTTACTGTTTATATATATACTCACTACATAAGGACCACTTGAAATTACAATTTTTGGTAGCATCTCATCATGTGCAAATTAAAGAGAAAATTAGGAAATTGCACGCATTGGTAATACAGTACTCAATTTACCTAACTGTGGTTATGCGAGATGCTGTTACACTTCTGCTCTGAACTAGCACTCAGTACCAGGGTATCTGCTGAAAGCATAAAACTTGCTACTTTAAAAAAAATGGAGGGGAGAGTGCAGACAAAAGCTTTCCAACAAGTGTGCTCCCTTGCGTTCAATTGCCTCTAGATAAAAGGAAAATAAGAGATCCAATTACCTGCTTTAAAATACTTCTATTTCAGGTTCTTAACACTGGCCTGTTAAATACTCTTGTCCTTTAGCAGTACTTTGGAAATGACACAGTTCTACAGACACTTGTTTAAAAAATAACACACATCTCAGGTAAAAACTGCTGACTGGCATTCTCACAACTGTTTAGTCCTGAACCCTGTAACGGAGGAAAAAACATAGGTTTTTGGGTGTTTGTTTTCTATATTTAAAACCCGGAGGGAGAAGGGATTTTCTACGTGGGCTAAAAATATGCAGGAGTAAATTTTTTGCAGTAACTTACCGTAGAGCATGCCACGTACGCACGATCTAGGACGTTCTAAGACAGAAGTGCCGTATTTCAAACATCAGCCCCTTTGTTATTGTCCCAGGGGTGCTGCAAGTCCCCAGAGCGCAGCGGCTGCCGCCCCGCTCGGAAGCGCCCACGGCACCGCGGGGCACAGCCGCGCTGCGCAGCTCCGCGCTCCGCCCCGGGGCGGCACTCCGCGCCCCGCCCGTCCGAGGCAGTGCGGGTGGAGGCGGAAGCGGCGCGGACCGGGGACGGCGCTGCTGCAGCCGCGGAGCTCGGGATCATGGTGCAGCTCTACAACCTGCACCCGTTCGGGTCGCAGCGCGTGGTGCCCTGCAGGCAGGAGCCGGCGCATTTCTGCTGCGGCCACGACGCGCTGTTCGTGGCGAGCGCGGCGGCGCGCTGCGGAGTGGAGGTGTTCGCCGTGCGGCGCGAGGGCCGCTGCGAGCCGCTGGGCTCCTTCGCCACACTGGGGCCCGTGCTGCGCATGGCGCACAGCCGCGCAGGTCAGTGCCGGGCGAGGGGCGGGCGCCGCGGGAGCGCCGCGTCTTCGGGCGCTGCTCCCGGGGTTCTCTCCGGAGCCGCATCGGCCCTGGAGCTCCGCGTGCCTTCCCGCTTCCGTGGCACGCGAAGCGCTTCCCCTAGCAAAGAGATCTGCGCTCCAGATCTCATTTAACTGTGAAAACCGTATTTTGGAGTTCTTTGTGAGAGCTGAGAACTTAACATGCTCTGTGCAATATCCTCTGTTGGAATAGCAGTGCAAAAACTGCCATCTGTTCTCTAACGACATGTCGGTGCTGCTGTTTGTTTCAAGGGGACTATTTGGTGACCATCGAGGAGAAAAGCAAAGCCACGTTCCTGCGGGCATACGTGAACTGGCGGTGCATGTCTGCGGGGAGTGCGCGCGTCTGCGTCCGCATGCCGGGCCACGAGGTGGAGGAGGCGTACGGCGGAGCCCTGCAGGAGCAGATGTCCATCGTGGAAATGCCGCTCTCGGACCCTCCGCTCTGCGTCTCGTGCTGTCCCGTCAGCGGAGACCTCCTCGTGGGCTGCAGGAACAAGCTGGTGCTGTTCCGCCTGAAGCACCTGGTCATCAACCAGAACCTGACTGTGTTGGACTTTGAACGCACCTTCATTTTGCACATTGATAACTTTGTTCCTGCCGAAGTTGCGTTTTGTGCTGGACACGTTGCGATAACCACGGAGCTGGACGTCCTGATCCTGAAGCTGGAGCTGCTGCCACACGGCGCGGGTGGCATGGAGCCCGGGGCACATGCAGCCAGTGCAGCAGAAACGCCCATGGATGGTGGTGAGTGCAGACAGTTAAGTTTTTCTGTCCCTGAGAAGCTGGTAAGTGGTTGCTGTTGTTCTCGAAGTATGCTCAAACGAGGTCTTCGCCCCTCAGCAAATATGTTCGGGTCACTTGGGAGCTGCCTGCTAAATTTCCTGGTAAATGAAGGCTCCTGCTGCCTGCAGCTGGAGATAGATAACAAATAAGCTGTTCTGTGGGCACATTCAGGGCAGCGCGGCCTCTTGCAGCCACAGAATTAGGTTTGTTTTGGGGTGCCACTGGCAGCCAATCAGTAGCAGAAGTTCAGTCCGCTGCATTTGGAAAAATCCTTCATCAGTGTCAGTGCCGAAGGAGAGATGTCTCTGAAGCCCCAGGCACGGCTCACATGAAGTATCGCCCTTGTTTCCTTGCATAGCTCTTTTCAGAATTGCATGATGTGAGGAAGCCAATGCTAACGAGGTTCCCATGGTTGGAGTTTTTAATTGATACCATGTCAGCATTTTCATGTTGCGACCTGGAATTGTTTGAACACTGAACGCATTCCCATTGTTAAGGTGCAAAAGATGAGGAGCTGCTGGATGAGTTCGTCGTGTGCCAGAAGCCGATGGAGCTGCTCGGGGAGGAGAGTGAGCAGTGCCCGATCCCCGTCACGCTGGAGCCTGTGGCCACACAGCCCGGCAAGCGCTTCCGAGTGCGCTACCTCCTGTTCAGGTACCATACGGCATGAGTTAGCTGCTGTGGTGATAATTCCAGGGAGCCAGAAGAGCTCACGACTTGCTTGAAAGAGAAATCCTGCTGTTCTGGCTCTGGGGCTATTTATACGTTGTGGGTTTTTTTGTTGTTTCTGCTGGTTTTTTTTGTCTGCTGAGGAAATACTGTGATACCAAAGAAGGTCCATGGTTGGCCTCGCAAATCCTAAGCTTTGTTTAATTTTGGGTATGCGGCTAGTTAGTACAATTAAATGCCATTTTAACTGTGATGGTCTTGCAGTGCTGGTGATGTTTAATATCTGTTGTCATCATGTGTCCATGTGCTGCAAAGGGCACGTGTGGCACCTGCCCGTGTGATGTGCCAGAAGGGGTCGTCACTTCTCAGCATGCAGGATGGCAGAACCATTTTGGATGGAAGGGGCCTCCCGGCAGGACCTCATCCCATGCCCCCTGCTCAGCAGCACTGGCCAGGCAGGGGCTCCCAGGATGCGGCCAGGTGTAGGGTGGGGTTTGAGGAGCTCCTTGGATGGAGCCCCCACAGCCGCTCTGTGCAGACCGGTCGGAACTCTGACCACCGCAGTTCTTACACTCTCATGTGAAACTGGCAGAACAGTTCTACAGGCCCTATTCTGAAGTAACTTTGCGTCAAATTTGTTAATTTGTAGAGAACCTACTACAAAGTGTAGCACACAGCAATAATCTTCTGCCCTGACTTTTATCTGAACTTTTATCTAAAAGTGACTGAGAATTGGTCTAGCAGTCCAGCTGCAGGTTCCAAAGCAAAGCAAGGAAAAGGGTGGCACCTAACAGGAATGAAAAGGACTGAAGATGGCACTGTGCTGTGTTGTATTCAGTGGAATAGAAAGGAAAAAAAGAGGTTAGAGGTTAGATCAGGCAGTGATTTAATCAGTTTAATCAATGGCAGTGTGTCTCCAGTGATCCCAGCATTTGGCATGTGATGTGTAGAGGAGCAAAGAAAGGATTTTTGGCTGCAGGCACTTGAGATGGTTGCCTCTTGCTGTGCTGTGTGTTTCTTGGCCCTGATGAGCTAATTGCATTTGTAGTAGGAATGCAGAGTGGTTGAGTACAAAAACGTGAGCGATGGGTGCTATAACTATTGCTGCTGCTTGCCCGAGGTAGGTGGCCACAGTTCCTTGCTGGCATCACTTTTTGGATTGTTTTTGGATTTTTCCTCCAGGCGTTTTACACCGGACCAGTCGCCTTTTGGGTTCTGTGAAGAGACGAAGCTGCACTCGGCTCAGCTGCTGCCCATGTACCAGGCAGGTGGGTGCATGGACCGTATCACTGGGGGCCCAAGGAGGGAAGGAGCTTCTCAGCGTAATCTCTTCTGTACACTGCTCCTGCATGATTTGTTTTAAAATTTTCCTCCCTTTTCAGTGATTTAAACGGAGCTTCCATTAGCAGAAATGTCTTTAAGTTTCTTCAAGTTCTGTATAAACCTTGAGCTAAAATGGCAATTCATGACACTGAAAGAGGAAGTCTGTTCAAAGACAGCTCTTATTGGCTGTCTGCTGGCTAATTTTGTACCGCAAAATAGTCACTTTGTATGTTGCATAAACAACGTTGTCCTCAGTGTCACCGCAAGGTACCGAACTGCCTCTCAGAGTCATTGTGGCCGTCAGAACAGGGAACCTTAATAATATTAAGGTACAGATTATCTTTGTGCCAGGCTTCGGAACAATAGGGGTGAAAGCAAACGCTGGGAGTTCACTCATGCACACTAGCTCAAGCCTCAGCATAACCATGAAAAAATTTATTTTTTTATACTTTATCATCTTTCCTGACTGCTCCCCCAGTTTCTGGTTTTCAGTTCTGTTAGGCAGCAGGGCCTTGCTTGGGTTGCAGCTGCCTGAAGCGAAGGAACTGCGTGCCATTCAGCCCCTGCCCCTCGTGGTTTGCAGACTGATATTCCCAGCCTCTTCCCTTTGCTCTGCGTTTTGGGGCAGTTCAGCGGCAGCTGTCGTGCAGGGCACCGGGCAGGGTGTGGCTCCTGGTTCCATTTGTGGGCATTTTGTTCTGATGAACCTGCCTGAACTCCCACGTGCTGTTGGACCTGTGGCCATTGTTCACTTCTTGGTACATCCGCACTTTTGCTAGAAAGCACTCCAGATGAGGTAACATGACACACCAATTGAATGTTTCCAGCTGGTACGCTGCTGTTCTACAGTTCCTTTTCTCTTCAGTCTGGAGCTGGGACAGGTCTGAGGGTGTTTTCTAGGCATCAGGCTTACAAGTGAATGACACGGTTTTGATGTATGAGGCATATAAAATGCCTTTCTTATTCCTGCATCTAGGGAGTTCTGTGGCAGCAAACGAGGAAACTGAGAACGGGAGAGAGCTGCTGAGTCTCTTCTGCTTTTTCTCCTTGCCGCATGTTGGATATCTCTACTCCGTTGGGAAGTCAGTAGAACTGATTTCTACTTACCAGTACTCAGAGAAGTCAGAGCAGGCAGTTCTCACCCCACAGTTCCTGCACGTCATTACAAGGTACCTTTCTCTTTAATATTTTTTCTTTGTTTCTTTTCCCCCCCTCACTTCTCAGACCTTTGTAGGGATCATCCTGGGTAGATTCATGGTATAGTGCAGAATGCCGTTCTGTCTAGGCCATGATACCCGATTCTGTCTTATCTTGGTTACTGGATTATTGCAAGTCTTCGTTTTTTCCTGCATGGGTGTTTCTTCTTTCCTTCTAGTGAGAGCCTGCAGTGCTTCACGGTGCGGTGCAGCGCAGCAGCAGCTCGTGATGAAGATCCGTGCATCGATACGACCGTGAAGGTGCGTCTCGTTGCTGTGCTGCCAGAGCTGGAGCAGCAGCACGACACTTAGTTCTGAAATCCCATTAGTTTCAGTTGGCTGTGACAAATAACATCCAAAATTAATATTTTACTTCAGTGTATGGCACATTCTCTTTTAATGGTCTGCACGAGTATTGCTGACATTTAAGGATTTTATTTGAGTGTGTAAACAGCAGACATAAAGAAACTGCAGAACAGTTGAAGTATTGTAAAATTTTCAAGAGCCAAACATATTCTCTGGCCTTGACCACTTTTCTTTGTAGGCTTGTCCCCCTGTCGCACTGGATGTCTGCACGTTACGAATGCAGCTTTTCATAGGACCACGAGCCATCTGTCATTTCAAAAATCATATAGTTCTTCTGACTAAGGCCGACACTGAAGATATTACTGAAAGACGAAAGCCTGCAAGAAGGATGCTGTAAGAATTTGCATCTTTTGGGGAGATGGGATTTATAGCTCTATCTACAGTGCTGAATTTTCAGGTATTAGAGTTGAAGAGAGAATCCTTGGTGGAAAGGCTTTCTGAACACAGTTCCCTAGCTGTGAGAACATAAATCAAGCACTGATTTTTGACTTCTGCTGTATTAAATGACATAGAAGAAATGAAGGTGATGTCACAAATGGTTGAAATAACAAGCTAAGTTACTCAAGATTGTCAGGAACAACTTTCCTAAGTAATGCTACAGCAATGTTATGAAGCATGTCTGCTACTGAGAAGAAAAAAATACTTTTCTTGAGGGGAAAAAAGAAGTAATGAATCTGCAGGCTAACAAAGTGTGTTGTAGCACAAAATGAAAATGTCTTACATTTGGCTGAAGGATCATTCTAAGAAGGATTGTGAGCATCTATAGCAATGGCAGAAGGACCACACTTTGGCCCAAGATACCTGTGCTGTATGCATGTAGCCAGGCACATTTATGACTCTTTCTGTGAGAACTGCCTTTCCCATTCTGTATTAAGGGTTTTTCATTGTTTAAAACATGTTAGTTCAGACGTCACGTTTGTTAACATCCATTAACACGAGTGGGACAATTGTAGTTGGTTGAAATTATTCGAGCTAGTATTTCGTAAAGCATAGAACAGACCTTGTTCAGGAGAAGACAAGGCTGAGCCCACGAAGGAGAACTAGTAGTTCAAAATACTGTTATTTTCTCTGTGTGAAACAGTTTTTAAAAGCTCACAATTCGTATTTGAGGAGGAAACATGTTTTGTCTTCTGTAAAGAGCATCAATTGAACAAGTGCTAGTCTACATATCCCCCAAAAAAGAGATAAATATCCCAGACAAACTTTCTGTTCTGTTTCTTCACTGTTTCCCTGTAGGGTTTTAGTGTTAGGGAACCGAAGACCCAGCCAATGCGCTGCTGTGAAAGTATTCAAGTACTTCCTTACACCATGTTGTAGCCAACACTTGAATTTAAATGCAGGAGCAAAAGTGCCGTAAATCTTTACAGAAAGAGTGAACAACTTGCATGTTTCTGATGCGTGATCTCGCCTTTCTGTTGTTAGCCATTAATTGTGAGTTGAATTCATAACTTAATTCTCAAGTGTTCACTAGCCTGCAAACATATCTATTTATGCATGTACAGATGTGAAGCAATTGGGTTTATTTTGGCTGCATAACATTTATTTGGACATTGACAACTCAACTCTTTTCTCTAGTTCCAGGAAGGCTGACAGCAACAAATTCAGAGCAAATGCCGAGTCAGAGCCTGGTTGGAATTTATATATTATAAACACCGTTTCAACCATACAGCTTTACAGAGAAATGGTATTGCCACCTCCTGCTTTTGTTGTTTATTGACTAAAAATAAGTACTATTAATCTGTGGGGCTGAATAGGCTCTAATGTATTTATTGTGAATAGCCCATAATCCCATTTCAAATGGCTGCTGCCCTCTCTAGAGTTGTTCCTGTGTATTCTTTACTTTTACCAGCATCCTAAGTATACCCTCTGTCTGTTCCAGGTAGAGTACAGCAGAACTTACGAAAATGTAAAAACTGAGAGTTGCATCCATCTTCTGAGTGAGGCTCACTTGCTAGTCAGAGCAGCTATGATGGACCCTGGTTTCCTTAAGTCAGATGAGAAAGAAGAACTTCTGAGAGCGTTCAGAGAAAGTTGTGCCTTCTTAGGAGACTGCTACAGCAGGTATGCTTTAGATGTCAGAATGCTGTAGGGGGCTCTTGTTTCCGATAATCTAAAATTAAAATGAAAATCTATTGTTCTTTGCTATTTTACATTGGTATTGCATCTATTTTTTGTATCTTTACATTCTGCCTAACCATCTTAACCTGGTCCTCTGCTCAGTATCTGGTTGTTTGTGTTGTCAGTTTCACACAGAATGCAACATTACCTTGAATGTGAGCCATGTATTTGCAGATACTGGTGTGCCTGCAACTTTTGTGTGTTATTTTAGTTCTTACAAACAGTGGTGTGGAAGATGTTGTTCTTACTTATCTTTTTCCCTTCCTGTCTGTCGCTTTCAGGTTTGACACAAAGGATTACCACCTTGCTCTGCCATACTACAGAATGTCAGGTTTATCTGTGACCGAAGTTTTAGAGCGACTGGTTTCAGAAGGTGATGAAATACAGACGTATGAAAGAGGATTTATATTTTATTTAACTCACTCTCTTAATGAAGAGTTAGATGAAGAATTAAGCAAGGTAGAAACAAGTATTTTTTCTTAATCTATTGATCTAGTTCCAATTTTGAGAACTGTGTATCAAATTTTAATTAAAATTTCCTTTGAAATGCCGAACTGCTTATTCAGTTTTATGATTGTTCTTTTTCACAGGGTTTTTACTTTCTGATTTTAACAAAACAGCAAGCAACAGCTGTGATGCTTTGAACTGCTTTCAGGCAACATACGGGTTTGGCTATCATGATGCATGTTGCTAGTGATGATTCCTACTTGCACACAGATAAACTTTTATGCAAGGAAAGTTTTGTCTCAGATTTCTTTCATTCTCATTTCTGCAACAATGCGAACTGTTTTCTAAACATTGACAAACTGTACAGGCTGGTAAAACTGATTCGCTATGGTAGATGGTTCTCCTAGCTTTCCAGAATGTGTGCTGAATCACTCCTCATTCCTTTAATTTCACCAATAGGGAGGAAAGGCACTGTGCTTTGGTAGCTGAGCTGTATTTGCCTGTTTAAAAGAAAAAAAAAAATGTTTTTATCTTATACCATAAAAGACTGTGTATCTGGAAATGTTAAAACTGTCAAATGGCTTTTATTTTAATAGGAATCAGCGAACAAAGTTCTCAAAATATTCTGCCTTGCTGACCCTGAGCAGCTGCCTCATATCCTCTGCAGTCCCTGCATGAGGAATGTATGTCCTTTGACAGCTGTGAAGTATCTTCACAAAGTAGAAAACATTATGCCATCGGTGGTCCTAACGCTTACTAAGGCTTTCATGGCTCTGAAAATGGGAGACATGACGATGTATGAGCACGAGATGAACTCCCATAACGAGGTAAGGTATCCTGAAAGCATTAATTATTCACCTTTTGTAAATCCCAAGTCGATGGGTTCGCCTTTTCGTTCTATTGTACAGTAAAACAACCTTCCAGTTGCTTCTCTTACTCCTGATATGCTGTCCAGGTTCCAGTGAACATCTGCAATAACAGTAGGATCCAGGGCTGGTGTGCAGTGGGATGAGGCTGTCTCCGCAAAGAGTTATCAGTAGACAAAGGTTTTGAAGGTATTAATATTTATAAATTAAATGCAGTTTAAATGCAGAGTCAATGATCTTCACCAGTATGGCAGGGTTGTATATTAGAGTTTTTCCACCTCTCCATCTGCAACTAATACATGACTAATAGGCAGTGTGCCCATGAAAACTGATCATCTGTATGCAAACAACCCTTATAAAATTGCCTTTGTAGCAGATTGTCCATGGTGTGCACAAGCCAAAGTTTGTTTATACAATCTCTCTGTACAATTTCCCTTCTTCTCTTGAATCAAAGCACTTAACCTTTACCAAGACTAGATCAGAACCTACTTCAGCACTATCAAAGTAAAACATTCCACATTAAAGGAGGAAAAAGTGTCGGTGAATCAGTCTCCACCGTAGATGTTCGTATGTAAATTTAGACCGAGACCAGTCTGTAAATTACTTCTTGTTAAGATTGATCAGGGGTGTTGAATAGTCTAAGATTACACAAGCTGAAAAATACACATTCACAGTATGGTTGAGGTCAGAAGGGACCTCTGGAAGTCATTTGGTATTAATACCAGTTAGGTATAGCCCCCAGCCACCTCCTGTTCCATGACATGGATGTTATTTACATGAGGATGAAGCATTTGGGGTATTGGTAGTGAGGTTTTGTTTGTTTCATTTTAATTCAACCTGTTACAAAAATACTTTATTGCAACCCAACTTCAAAAAGCATTTTATTGTGAAGTATTAAAGATAACGCTTCCGCAAAGATAAAGATAGTTTCTACACTTAGGGGTCTGGGAATGTGAATTTTTTCCTAGGTCTGGCTCACATTCCTTGAGTAATCCATTGAATCTGTTCAGGCATCATTTCCCCAGTGGTTTTAGAACAGAAATAGTACCTTGTCATGTTGCCTTACAGCCAGATGTTGTGCAGCATGTCGTGAGCACTGTGCTGAATACCCGTGAAATAATCAACCATCAACTGAAATTTCAGCAAGTGAGTTTTCAAAGCAGCTTGTGTGTTCACTGACTGATGTCATCATACATTCTGTCTTATGTGTGCAGTAACTCCAGATTTCATCAGTGTTCAGACAAATGGCACAGTGTTCAGGAGTCACGGGTCCAGCAGAGAGGTCAGACCTGGATCTCTGGAGAGCTTTAAATTGTAGAAAGTATTTATTTCTCTTACCTTTACTTCATTCCTCTGTATCAGCTTGCCTGCCTGAGAAAACACTGAGTTTGCTGAGTTGAATTGTATGTGGATTGAGTACTTTACCTGATTTATATCTGACTGTGTAGACAGTGCTGGCATGTGGCTTCATGGGACAACCAAAGCTCCTGAGACAGTGTAAAGATGGAGTTGTTATTCCAACTGAATTTGCTGTTCACCTGAAAACAACACAACCTGGATTACTGGTGGCTGCTGCTGTGGTTTTACATGAGAACAGTAAAATAGAACTAGAAGAAGCAGATATGTTCTTCAAGGTTGGTCTATGATAAGTTTTTCCTTCTTTTTTTCACATACCGATGTTGTTATGGGGGAGCAAAGTGGCCTTGGGTGCTCCTTCACTTGCATTTCAGCATTTCTTTTGATCGAGGGAGATGAGTGTTGGTATATTCCAGTGTTAAGAGATGACTACATAATCAGTAATTGGAGTTTTTGGAAATAAATCTATATCAAATAAAGAAAAATATCCATTAAATTATTTGTTTTGACTCTGCCACTTGAATGGATAATACCCCGATCTCAGATCTTTCAGTGGTTTATGGGAACAAAAATGAATAGCTCTCCTGATCACTGAAGTTTTCTTTGGACTGGGAATAAACAAAACTCTTCTTCTTTTCTCTATGGTGTAATGTTGTCTGGATTAAAACCATGTATACTTACATATAGGTGTGTCATGGTCTTACATCTGTTACTGTGAAAGACGTGTCAAAAACACCAAGTCATGAAACTCAAATAGGAGAAATACCGTTTTTCAAAGCCAGCTGTAAACCAAGTGGAAGTCCTTTTCCCCGCCATGCCAGACCTAAAAGCCCAGAAGCATCTCCCAGAAGCAGTGGCTCCTACCTTTCTGGCAGTGGAAGAAATCAAATCTATAGTTTGGAACTGATTACTTTAAAACCATTCCATGAACTTTTTACTTTCCCTGGCATTGTATCATGTAGTGCCACATCCATCAGAAACATCTCAAGACAAAAAAGGAACCAAAATCCTGCCTCTAGTAAAACTGAAAAGTTGTTCCTTTTGTTTCTTCTAACTTCTGCTACTAATAATTGCCATGTTCTGCACTAAGTTGTCATTTTCTACTGTTTTTGTTCTTAGATATTGTGTAATAATGGTGAAAACACGGTTCCTCAGCTCTTGGTGGATTTCTGGGAAGCTCTTCTTGTAGTGTGCTGTCAGGAAGAAGTGCTTCAGGATCTCTTGTTAAGGGTCACTTCTCAGTATGTTTGGAGAATATCAAAGAAGCAACTTCCTGAGACCAAGCCATTGAAAACAGCAGAGGATCTGGTAACTCAGAATTTTTATTTTCCATCCAAAGCCTATCCAAATACTTAGTATTTTGATTCTGGACAGTTTCTCTCTTCAAAGAAGCAAGCCTGAAAGTAAATAATGTAGTGTGTGCTTACCAGGCAGGTGTTGCTGGTTTTGGACCATCCTCTTCTTTGGGGATGTTTGCAGATACGCTTAGCAGGACTCACAGTTCTGGACAGAAAAAAGGGCTAGCATGAAATAATGAGAGTTTTTCAAGTGGTTTTTTTTTTTTTTTTTCCTTAACAAAAATTCTACAAAGCTGAGAAAATATGGGAGTGATGGATTGTAAAGTATTCTGAATGGAAAATCCAAAATACAGAATTAAATAGAAATTTCATGCGTATTTGTTTCTCGGTTCTGTGAACTCAAAGAGTGGCTGCAGAGTATTTGAGAACAAAATTTTCTTTGCTTTCTGAGAGCAAGGTGTTTTGCATGGAACTGTCACGATCAGAAATATTTCTCTTATTACACCTTCTTTCTTTCTTTTATAGATAAACTCCTGTAAACATTTTGGGTTTATTTTCCCATGGGTTACTTTCATAATGTCAGTGGGGTCTCCACCTGAGGATAAAGATTGCCCTGAAGATGTTTCAAAGCTACAGGTATGGAACCCCTGAACCTTGCTGTTCGCAGCTTAGGTCCCTTGTGCAGATGTTCACGTGTGTATGAACAACGTTCTCTAGCAGCCTCCCTTCCACCTTCCCTGCCTCCCTCAAATGGTCCAAGTTGAACTGATAGACCGTTGATAATTGTGGAAGAAAAAAAATACTGAAACAACACATTGATAACAATGATACTTACCTTTGCTGTTAACTATAAACTTAACTTTCTCAGTTCTCAGTAACATTTATTAAAGTAAATATTATTTCAAAAGTATTATAAGTAAGGGCCTTTTGTTCTAAGGTTATGGCTAGCATTGCTTTGCAAAGTTTGCCTTGAATTCAAACTATCTTTTTTTTTTTTCAGTCTCTTTTATGTAGTCAGTCAGTCGATATAGCTGCAGCTCTGCCTATCCTGGAGCCCCTGGCAGAGGCTGGCCACGTCGGCCTCACCATCCAAGCTCTCTGCAGCACCCGCCTAGGCAGGCATGAGGAATCCATCGACCGGCTCCTCGGGAGGTGTCCGGCTGCAGCTGTCCGATACGCTCAGCATGAGCTGAAAGATGAGAGCCGGGTGAGCCGCTTTGGTTAAACTTCTTGGGATTTTTGTGTGCCTGTTTTTCCCCAGCTGCAATGTTGCTGCATGCAGGAGGACTCTGGATGGATCGGACAGCCTGGTTTTCAGACAGAGTCTGTTGCTCAGCCTGCTTCGAACCTCTCGCCTGGCACTTAAATTCCATATCTCAATCCATACTGATTCTAATGGAATATTTCTCCCAGTTTCTTCTGTGACTGCCTGTATTCATTGTAGTAAACTCGAAGTGTAATATTTAAGATGGCAGAGAGCCTCAGAAAAGGGAGAATAATGTGTTTAATTTTTTCAATTATGAGTGAAAAACTAGCTAGTTTCTCACTAATCCATGTCCTAAATTGTTTGATGTTCTTCTATAATGTCAAATTGGAGTGATAAACACAATTTGATTTGAAGGATCATCTTCTAGTGTGTTCTTCCCATGTTCTAGTGACATCCTCTGGTCTTAACATCAAAACGGTACTGGTGCAGTAGTGAGAAATGCTGCATTCTGTATGTCCTGTTTTCCCCAGGGGCTTCCATACAGTTTTAATTGTGGAACTGATTTTATTTTGGGGTTTTGGGAGTTTGCTTTCATTGCCCATCACAGCTGCTTCCTTAATGTACACAGGTGGAAATACCAGCACAGCATTGATGACCAAATTTGTGCTTTATTTTCAGATCTAAAAATGGTTTCTTGGATTGCTTTCATGCTAGTTATAGAGTTGAATGTGATGGTACCATGCTGAATCTGAATACAGGTGGAAGAAAAGGGTTACTGTGCTTAAAAAAGGAAGGAAATCCTGTTCCACCTCTCCATTCTTACTGACAAAAATAAACAGTTCAGTACTTCAGCTGCTGGAAGCAGATCAGGTCAGGACACAGAGTCTTACAGTAATATTATTCCCTACTTTGCCTGGAGCTGTTTGGAGGGGAAGTTTTGTTCCTCTTACAAACACTTTTCTTTTTAGAGGCAGCAGGGTGCACTGTTTAGATATTTGTCGAGTAAGAGAAGATAACAGTGAAAACTGGATATACATGTGCAAAACCACTGCATTTCAAGGCGTTATATAAATTAATTATTGATTCCACTTAGCCTACCAGTATCTGTACACATCTGATCTTAGCTCAGTGTACTGTTAGCAGGTCTCTCATGCTCTTAATTGCAGTCATTGTTAATTCACGCTTTTGCTGTGGGTTTTTATGAATGTCTTTTTAAGGCCGTATGGTGGAACAAGCTGCTCCCAGAACTTTGCAAGAGAATCAGACTGGCTGGAAATGACTGTCTTGTTCTTATTTCATCACTGAAAGGTAAATCAATTGATCATAGCTCAACTCCAGAAGCCTTTGTATAGCATCTAACATCCTAAATGTTGTTCAGCCTAAGGAATACTGATGTGGTATTTTGGAAAAAGAGGCCTAGTCTATGGCTAAAGCTCATAGAGCTCAGCAGGCGTTCTCGTACTGAGAGCAGCATTCTGCAACACACAATGCGTTGCCTCATATAAAAAGGATGTAATTCATTTTATATTGAAAACAGTTGCATTGTGGGAATCGTTAGTTCTATATTGGACAAGAATAGACACCATTTAGAGAACTTACTAGTTAAAACTAATAGATAGAGTTTTTTCTAGGCTAAATGACCGTGGTTCTAAGCAGTGGCAGCTAACAGGCTGCTGCTGATGACCCAGCAGGAAGTTGAGTGTGTATTGATGATTAGGTCATAGCCTGTAAAAGCTGCGTTAATGATAGCTGGTCATATAAGCAGCAGGAAACATCTGAGTTGTTTCGCAGGGTTACTGCCCTTAGGTTAATGGAAATAAAGAAGTAGAGGAACCAGCCCTGGTGATCGATGTGGTCCTGTTGTTACGTGTTTGTAAGAATTCAGTAATATTGCCTAGTTGAGGAGCAAGTGCGTTTGCTTTTTGACAGAACAAGAAGATTAAATAAAATGCATGCATTGAAACAAAATGAAACAAAACAGTGTGCTTCCCGAGGGCAGAACAGATCCACTGGCTGCGTGGTGCAGCACAGGTGGCCACACTGTATTATAAAGTTCTCATTTCTACTGTTAGCAGATTTGTTTTGTTTTTGAAGTCTGTTTTCATGTGGTAGCTGTGCTATAATAAGCACTTAAGTTCCTGTTTAACAGCTTCATCTCAGAAGCTGCTTGCAAAACATCCAATTCTACAAATAATGCTGTTAGGATGTAGTAGAGATTGCCACAGCTTCTTTTCCATTTGCTACGAAGTGAGAAGTGCTAGATTAGCCTTCCATAAGCATTAGTGCCACATGTAGACCTGATGAGTTAGTAATACAAAGGTATGGTTTAATCTGACACAATTTTGGTTTATTTCTGAGATTTCCCGTAACTACATTTGCTCCCAAATGGGTCCGTCTCAGATTTGATTTCAGTTATTTAGATCAATGGATGACTTCAATTAGTAATGACATTGTTAATGGTTTGTTTTTTCTTTGTTCTAACCACAATACCCTAAAATAGATTTTCTCCTCTGCTTTGGGCAGAAACTTTATCGGTTGTTGCAATGGAACTGGAACTAAGGGATTTTCTTAGTCTGCTACCAGAGGATGGAACTGCAGCATTTTTCCTGCCTCATCTTCTTCACTGCAGCCAGAGGAAACTGTTGACGTAAATACAATGGAAGTCTACTGTGCATTCAAATATCAAGCACGTGCTGGGATAAAATAGTAAATGAAGAAGGAGAAACACATGAAAAGCACCATGGGTCTGCCTACACAAAAATCACCTTGACGACTATTGAATGGCAACTGCTATTTGTTACAGAGCATTGCCTTTGAAGCTAATAGTATTACACTTTGACAAAGGTCAGCAAACAAAGAATTCCTGGCAGGCAGAACTAACTGTTGCCAGGTTAAAAACAGCTATAACTACCAGGTATAGGTCACTTGTGCTCTAAATAAGGATGAACTTATGGCCAAAGCAGCCAAAAACTAAGGACTGTACACTACAATCAAACGTATGATGTTGGCTGAAAGTAAAGCAGGGACTGAGTCTTAATTGCATGCTGAGTAGTCAGGTCACTGATCTAGGGAAGAATTTCAGCTTAGGTGTGTAAGTGCCTTACACTTCGAAGTAGAACTGGGCCCTACTTACTTCATTTTGCAACATAGACATTCCCTTGAATTCCAGCTGGAAAACCAGTCAGCTGTTCTATCGTCTTTGATACGTACCCATGCAAGTGATACTGAAAGTGTTTTCACCTAGCAATTCATGGGAAAAGGCCATAAATTAGAGAGAGAAACATTCCTAAGGGGAATGGAAGATCTGGGCTACTTCATGCTTACTGGCTTTTATGTTTTCTTTCTTCTGCTGAGCTCAGTTGGTACTAGCAAGTATTTGAAACATCACTAGGTCACAAATCTAGCTGAAAACTCTGTTTCTTCCAGGTCTCATGGTAAGTGTCTCATGTTTGTGTGCATGTACGCACTGATATTTGTCTTTATTTTGGGCAGAAAGCATCCTCCTGCTCATCCAGATGGAATTTAGTCATAATAAACTGTCATAATGTTTATGACATTCTTATGAATAGTTAATGTTTTTTTAGAATCTAGCGCACATAAAACAATGATGCTGATCCCATAGCCATCTAAAGGCCTAATTAGCTGACATTGACCCTATTTGTATCTTGAAACACATTACTAGATAAAACAGTAACTGAAGAACTGATGGGTGAAATGATAACCGAATTGTGATTTTCCATGCAATGGTTACTAAGATGTCTGACTAGTAAAATGTGACATCAGAGCCAGAAAAAAAAAAATATATATATACATTTTTATTTTATTTTTTACAAACTAATAACAAAAAGGAAACAAACCAAAAAACCCACCACATTTCCACATTTCCCGAAAGTACATTTCATTTGGCTTTTCCCTGTTCTTCAGCAGTTAAGTGGCACGCATTAGGCATCACCTGGAACACAGTAACATGGCTATCTTGCAAGATATTATTTTTAAGTAAATCTATAAGCTATGATATCCATCAAGCTGCCTCAGTCTTTGGACCTTCTTGTAGCTGTGTGCCATCAAATGAAATCTTCTAAAACACACGTGGTGACGAGTTGTTCAGGAGATGGTATTTCTCAAAGAGTTCTTCATTGAAAGTAGACGTTGTGGAATCATTGTAGGATAGTTTTCTTCATTCTTGCCTGTCTGGTGTACCTTTACACTTCAACTTGCTGAATAATCTTGGGAACAAAGACCATTTGTCTATAAGGGGAGAAGTAGCTTTTGTTCTATTTATTTTATCAAAAGAAGAGTCTGTGCATACAGACATCAGATGAGATCAATGGATCTCAGTAGCTGTAAACTGCACAGAAGGGTACAAAATGCACTGGACTAACAGCTGATCGTGAAAAATCCAGCGTGCTGCATCTGCAGGTAAAAGTCTTTTTCTACATCTCTGCTGTGTAATTTTTTATTATATGCGAAAGTTTGTCACAATCTATTCTGTAAATCAGAGATATATAACTAGATGGTGTTTAGCAATCTCATCTGCGTTTGGTAGTGTACTCGTGTACATTATATAGTTGTGTGTCTGTATATACATAGACACATTTTGGAATATTGATCTCTTTCTGTCAGCATAATATGAACCTAGTATGCACTGTCTTTTTAGTATATGAAAGTTGCTTTTAAGATTGTATTAACTTTGTAGAAGAAAGAACTATGAAAATTCTTCAGGATTCAGGTTCTTTTCATGGGTAATATTGCTAAAGAAAAGTGATAGTGTCTGTAAAGCTAAAACATGCCTTTTAGAAAGAAACCACTACTTGAGCTTTTCAATACTTTTAACTCTTAGGGATGGTGACTTCAGCTTTATTCACTAACTGCTCTTTTTTGTTTGAAATGAAGAGTGAGAGGGAGTCTGATTCCTTCAGCACTTCTTGGGTACAGAGGTGCTCTGTCTCAAGAAAAATTTTCTTTTTTAAATAAAAAGCTGCCATTTTAATTTCTTTGTTGGGAAGCTGAAGAAATAGTCAGTTAACACCCACTCCTTCAGCTACTTCTGTTTTCTGAGCAGTAGCATGTAGGCAGGATGATCTGATCAGATCAGATCAGAGCTTGCAATATTCTGCCCTCCCTGTTACTATAAAAAATACCAAGCCATGGAATACTGTTGGATGCCTGAACTGCTTCTGTGTGTGCTGGCATGTCTGTGAGCTCCGCACCGCACCTTTACGAATAATGAACAGTATTGAGGTAGATGAGCTCCTACCTTCCTTTGGGAGCACTGTATACGTTGCCTCCATGCCTGCATGGATGTGGTCAGTAACATGACAGTGCAGCAGCCACGTTCCAGGATTCTGAGGCATCATTTCCACAGTTTGAAATGTTCCAGGGAACAAATCAAAGACATCTGCTCGGTAAACTTCTGTTTGCTTCAAGATGAGAAGAAACAACCATTGAACACATGGCATAACCCGATGGCAGTCATATAAGCTGCCTTTTACTCACGCTCCCGCCAAATCTTGTAATCACACTTGAGTGAAAAGCACAGTATGGCACTCATCTGACTCTGATTGCTCTGCCTCTCAGAGCAAGAAGTGAATGGAAAGCACTCCTTACCTTATAGTCAAAGCTGTGCCCGTGGAAGTGTGCTGTGTGGATATCAACTTCGTTGCCCATTCCCATCAAATACCAGCTTACTTTGTCTCCAACATGCATCGTCAGGCCATGTAAATTTCCAAACACTTTTCCATTAATGGCTAAAACGAGGGAAAGAGAGAAAACAAATAAGGTTTTGTTTCTTGTTATTCTCTAGGCTTTAAGACAGTTGAAAGCTACTGTTAGACAAAAGTGACTGCTTTGAATGGTGTATAAAAATAATTTTAAAAAAAGAATTAACGCATTGTTGTCTTACCAAAAAGAACAGCATATTATGAATTGATCTGATTGTATCTCCATATCTAACTACAAGCAAGAAGAAGTCGAAATGGATGTGCTCTGCTGTGCACCATGACTCAGTTCCTGAAGGGCTGTGTTTCCTGTGGAGCTTCGTGAAGGATGAGCTTTATCAGGATGTATGGTCAGGATGCATGGTACGTTACCAACCCATTCAGATTATTTGTTTGCTGACATCAAATCAGAATTTCATATTTACATTTTACTCTTTTTGTCCTCAAAATTTTGGCATTATACCATTTCTTTTCATAAGTTAAAATACATCATTAATTGGCAGTAGTGTTTTAAAATGAGTAAAATTTTTCCAGCCTTCCACCCTGAATTTGTAACTGCAAATTCAGAGAGGATGAGAAAGTCTTATCTATATGTGGTACTTTCAAACACATAATTACTTGATTTTGTAATGCTTCCAGAGTTACGTTAACTAAATTAGGAAACATACCGTGCATTTTGTTACTTTCAAGGAATTCCTCATTCTCTTTGTCAACAAGGTGTGGGTTGGCAGAATAGGTTTCGATGTTTTCATCCAAGTACCATGACTCATTTTCATCAAAAACCATAAAAAGAAGAGCAAAGTGAACTTCCTTTTTAGTGTGGAATGGTGGCACATAATGTCTGTGACACACAACAAGTGTGCCTATTAATCCACTGTAAGTGTCCTGAAATTACAAATGAAAAACAATTATGTGACTAAAGAGAAAGCAGAAACATTTTTAAATGACTGATGTAGATCCTCTTATTATTTCAACGGCTGTTGGTGTCTGAAAATAAAGATGGGCATTGTTGGACAAATAAGACCTGTGTGCTTTCCCCCAGCCCTCATGGCAGGCAGCGTGGGAAGCAGAAATGCGACTGTGTGAGCACTGCACAGCAACCAGTGAAACATCAGCATGTTATCAGTGCTGTTCTCACCATAAATCCCAAGCAGAGCACCATGCTAGTGGCTGTGAAGAAAACTGATGTGTCCCAGCCAAAGCTAGGATAGACACAAAGGAAAGAATGCCTTATTTTCTATTAAAAAATGATTGGTCCTATTAAGTTAGTGGGTGCTTGCACAGAAAGGACAGATCTGTGTTCCACAGCTGTGTTAGTTTTCCCACATGTGACTGTTTAGGTATTGAGAAAACTATAGACTGTTGTCTTTAAAAATGGAACATGAGTGAGCTGTATGAGTAACAGGAGAACCAGGGAACAAGAACACCTGGGACTGTGACTTTCAAATTCTGCCCTGACTTTTGCATTATTCAAAAGACCTTTAAGTTCAAAGGGATGGTAATGGGGGAATGACTTGACAGAGGAAGCAAAAGGAGTTTCAAACTTGTCTCCCTTTTGCTGTAAGCATATATGTGCTGAAGTCATGAACAAAACTCTTTAGACTGATGCTAGGAGCATACCTTAATGATGTCCACTGTTGAATGGTACGCCCATGCCACACAGTGCGGCTCACCTCTCGCTGGATCATCAGCTCTTGCTGGTATTTTCCAGACATACATTTTTGTTTCACCTAAATGAAAAAAATATCGACGGATGTTGGAAGTTTTCTGTGTGCTGATCTGCAAGAAGTCCTGGCACAGGTGTTATCTCCGTTTACAGCTTCTATTGGTCTTGATCTTCCCCTTCTGAAGTAGCGTACTGGCAGCTTCTTATTTCCCTCCTGCAGAACCCTGACATTTTTTGCCAGTGTTCTTTTCTGTGGCTGCACCATTTACCATATTTAATAAAAGCAATTGTATCTTTTGTAAAGATCACCAAATAACTTCTGAAATAATCACTAGCATAAGCTACGCTCTCCTTCCGTAGCCAGATCTGTTTGCTTTCATAAAAGATGCCACCAAGTTGTGTCAAAAAAAATTACGGATATGTCAAGGACCAGGATACATAGCAATAGTTAGGTGGGGCATTTTAACTGTAGAAATAGTTCTGTCATAATCACTTTCAAAATGTAAGAACCTGAGGTTAAAATAAAAACAAGTCAAACCGACAAATCCCAGGTCTTTCTGCTGTTGTAAAAGTAAAGCTGGCTAGGCCTTGCTAGAAGGCTTGATGTAGAAATAAATGAGGTGCTTTGATACCTGGGCTGGTTACAGCAACAACAGCACTGTCTGTCTTCACTCCGTGGGCATGAATAGAATAAGGTCTTGATGCCAGGTTCTTAAAAACTATTTTAATTTTATCTCCAACATTTGACATGATCAGCGGCCCTGTTGGATTGAAAAGAAAGATTAAGTTGACTTTACAAATGATCAGAGCAGAGAGAGAGATTATTGCACCGAATTGCACAACAACATCGGGATGTAATCATGATTCAGCTAAAAACTAGACATGGCTAACATGCATTCACTATGCATGTTTAAGCTAGGCAGCTAAATAGAGGCCGAACTTTCAGAGTCTCTGAGCACCTACACAAATACCGTGTTTTTGATGTCAGCTTGCATGTTGGTGCCCAATTTTATGTCAACTTGCCTGTGATCAGGCAGCAAACCAGTAGGTTGCTGGGTTTTTTTTCCCTGTAAAGCAAGCAATGCACTCTTGTAAGGGACGCACCATAAATGGCAGTTCCATGCAGGTTTGGGCACTTTGTGCGGCGAGAAATATACTCAATATTGTTTGAAGAGTGCCTGCTTGTTTTGGTCCACTGCTTTTTTTCCTGGTTCTGAAACTGAACTTCATGATGACCTCACCTTGGATTTGAAGGTGCTGCTCTTCCTCTGCTCTGCGTTTGGGAGTGCTGAATGTCTGGTCAGTGTACTCGCGATACACTACCTTTTTATATTTTGAGCCAATGAACTTGTCTTCCTTATTTAAAAATGGATTGCCAGGGCTGAAAAACAAACAAAAAACAAACAAAAAAAAACCAACCAGAAATTAAGGATGAGAGTATACCTGACATTTCTTCATTTCTTCATGTATTTTATACCACCTTTTGCAAGTATTTCAATTAGCCATCAAAAAAAAATCTGACTCAGTGGAACAATAATTCCCTGGGCCACTGGTATCTTCAACACAAAGACATTCTTATGAGGCTGAGAGGTGCCTTATCACATGAGAGAAGAGAACACACTATAGGTAGACCAACTTCGTAGTATTTCAGAAAATGCCAAGTGCTTCACCTAGGAGATGATTCAAATGGCAAGAAGTCATCCAATCACTTGCATACCAAAAAGTAAAGCCCTCAGTGACTTCTGTGGATCTGAAACAAAGCCTAAAATTTGTGAAACTTACATGAAAAAAGAAAAGAAAAAAGCCTGATAACAGCATATTCCATCATATGACTTGAGCTTCTTGGGCTCAGGACTGTGAAAGAATTGGCTGTGGTGTGCTGGGCAAGGAAATCTGCTATCAGGCTGAAAAAATATATATAAATCATGAAAATACAACAAAGTCAATAAACAAATAGGCAGTTACTATCCACTTCTCAAATTAAGCTAAATAGGCAGAAGAGGCACACAAATTCATTCATTCATTATTTAGCCTTTTCTGCTACTTGGCATGATGTACGTGATACCATCAATTCACTCTCAGTGAGATTCAAACACTGGGAATGAACCAAGAAGGTAACAAGCTTCACAGTGAATGGATTCAGTCAAGGGCTTAATGTCTTGTGTAAGCTAAATTAATGAGGGGAGGAAAACTGAAATGTCAGTGTGTTGCCAACATTGTTTTTACTCCTAAACACAAAATACAACATTGTACCAGACACTGTGAAGAAAATTAACTATCCCAGCTAAAACTAGGACACGTGGCAACATTACTGGAGAAGGACCAGAAAATCAAGTGAGCCCTAAAAAATGTATATACAAAGAAAATGTGTCTAGAAATGCCAGGATTGCAAGGAGGAAATGGCTCTGAGGAGAACTTGTTCCTTTGTGGTTTTTTTTGCATTTTTCCCCCTTGTATATATTCCAGCATACCTTTCCTCGTGATATTGATGCCTTTCGAATTCCCATGTCCTGTTTGGAGAATAGTCCCACTCAACTTCCACGGCAGCAATGTAGTAAATCTTCTCGTGCAGATACAGGGATGGATCCACTTTCCACTGATGGCATTGTTTCACTTCGTATTTCTGTTTCATGCCCCCTCTGTAGTGATCTGTTGTCAGGCACAACACTTCAAAAACTCCTAGAGGTTGTACAGGAAACAAACACTTTAAGACAGAAATCTGTTCTTGTAGCTCTTAAAACTGTTATCTGCTTTGATCTAGAGTTTGGAGACTGAAACACAGGTCGTTGTTCGTATAAGATCCAAATTCTTTGTGTAATGTGACTACTTGTAGTAATACAGCACAGGCATAGAAGCTAGGAAGATCAAGGCTGTAGCATTAAGGCCTTAGGTCCTACAAACATGAGTTTGCCACTCTTCACACACAGTTGTACACAGTTTTAACATCCCCAAACATCAGAATATCTGCTACTTACAGTTACTAAGCATAAAATGCTCACAGGTAAGTTGTTTCAAAGAATCTTTCGAACACTGAAACATTAAAATTCTTAATTTTATCTCTTAATATTAGATCCACCCTGCTGATACAGAGAGAGAAAGAGAGAAAAAGGAAAGAAGAAAGAAAAAGTGAGAAAGTAAAAGGAAAGAAAATGAGAAAAAACAGAAATAAAGGAAAAAAAAAGAGGGAAAAAGTATCTGTTTTTACTCCTTTCAATCATTTTGTTCAAAATTAAAAATATCATAACATAATGGTTTCACATGATTTTCTTCAGACATCACTTCAAAGTTCTCATAGTCAAACCTGTCGTTTGCTAGCCACTGTTGCAGACGTGTTCAGGAAAAAAAAGTATGAAATAGAAGCCTGCTCTAAGTTGTTTCCCGTGTGCCATTCTACAGCCTTCGGCACTGGAGGAGGGCGTTCCTGTGGGTGAGCATGGCACACCAGAGCTAGCAGAGCAAACCTCCCAAAATCTGGTGGGGTTCAGCAGGAAAGCAGGATCTGCCCATTTGGCAGCAGAGCTATGCAAGAACTCAAAGGGCTTAAGATAAAGAAGGGATCCTCTCAAAGGTCTGTTTTTGGCAACTCTCAGAATGTTCGCCTCCTGCAAATGAGCCGTGAGTTGTGGCAAGGGAGCCTTTGCCAGGCAATGGCCAACAGCAATTTTTAGGCCAATCAGAGGAAATGCTGCAATGAATTTCTATAGCAACAGAACGCTGCTGTGTCTGGGACACAGGCTAAAACCAAAACAAATCAAAACAACAAACAACAACAACAAACAAACAAACAAAAACCCCAAACCAACCAACCGACCAAACAACAACAAAAACCAAACTGCACGCTTACCTTCAGAATCAGGCTTCATAATGGCTGTAAGAAATGTATGTGGAAATATATTTGCTGTATCCTTTCTCGTTCCTTTAGTCAGGAATGTGTTTTGAGAGAAGTATATCCCGTGAACGTCGACTTCCGAGCCCACGCCCATCAGGTGCCAGGAGACCACGTCTCCCGCACACATCTCGAGGCCAGGCTGATTCCCATACATGTACCCATTGATGGCTGTGAGGATTTGGGGAAGTAAACACAACTTTGATTAACACAAATTGATTCTGCAAAACAAATTAAATAACGCTTAATATGAAACTTAAAAATAAATATCACTTAAAATGTAATGCGATGTCTTAGACTGACAAAAATATCAATATTAAAACATTTTTTATCACAGCAGCAAAACTAGAGAATCAATTTGAGCAAAACAGCTTTTTAAACTCAGTTCTTAAAATCAAACTGCTCTCCCTTCCAGCATCTGAAGCACAGGGAGCAACTGACCGGATGGAACCTTTGCTGCTTCGTGCCCTGCCACGGAAACATGGAAACAACCTGAAATGTTGTTAATTGAGTTAATAACTCTCACTAATCTCTCCTGTGCAAACCCTGAAGCCTGAGCCTCGCAATGTTCTGGAATGCTTGCTATCAAAGATTTGTAAATAGGAAAAATGCCACTGAGGGCAAATTTAAGAAAGTGCACAGGCAAAAGTGTTCAAAGATTAGAAAGTATTTGCGAGACTTGGAACTGAAGATAAAATTGTTCTTTCACATGAAACTTGAATTTGTGACAGTATCAAAATGTGCTCACTGCGAAGCTCAGCTCTGCCCCCTTAAAAAGGCAAAGATTTTCACTGTAAGGTGTCCACAGTGCTGGTAACAAAATCCAGCTGTGGTATAATGCTCCGTTCAGTCCCAGTGGCTGCGGGGCAGAGGCCACTTCTCCTCCTGTTCCCTGGCTGCACTCACAGGGCTGCACCCAAGCCTCAGGCCTCATTCCTCTGTGTCTGCTGGAAGTGGTACATGACAGAGCCAGACAGCCGGCTGCTGTGCAGGCTCTGAACACTGCCATCACACCTCGAACTGGTAACCACACCGAGCTGAGCTGAATTGTATTCAAATATGGTTTTGTTCCAGTGGAAAGGAAAGAGGTGTCCCTGTTACTATACAGTCTCCCAGTTTCCACTATGAGCTCACAAAAGCAAAAAACTTACAGTAAAAAGGAACCATTTGGCTAGCTAAATATAAGAAATCGTTTTCTTACAGTGCATTTTGTTAGACTCTTGGAAGTCCTCATCATCTTTGTCAATTTTATTAGGGTTTAACATAAACATCAGAATATTGTCATCCAAGTACCAGCTCAGATTCTCATCAAACACTGTGGCAAGCAGAAAAAACTCCCTGGTCACATCTTTCTGTTGAGAAGAAACAGCACAAAGGAAAACAGAAATGAGTGAACAGACCAGGCCAGGAAAAACACCTATGAAAAAGTTCAATGGGTATAATAATTTGAGTATAATTCACAAACTACAGTAGATGCACTGGGTCTTCGTTCAGACACCCCCAAAGCTGTCTAACTGCTGCATTTGGTTGGGGAGTGTCTGCTGTTAGTGCTGCTCCTACCAGCAGGAACTGCCTACAGAAGTTAACTTAAAGCCTCTAAGATTTGCTAGCCATTCTCATCCTGCCTGAGACTTGAAGGCTGATGATTGTTCACTGCGATGGTGGGTTCATAACACAGCGTCTGCCTGTCTGGAGTCAGACTGATTTCGCTTTTATTTTTTTTAAACACAAACAAACAAACAAACAAATCCCATTTCCCTCAGGGCATGGGTGAGATGGTGATGTGGAGAGGATGCGGCTGTTGATGTGGCAGACCCCATTCAGGAAGGGAAAGCAGATTACGATAATGCAATGCTTCCCCACTTCTCCTCGTTGACTGACCTGTTTGGCAGAAGGAAGCAGTGCTCCTTTCCTGCACACCAGAAGAGGACCCACAAGGCCAGAACTGGTGTCTCTGACTGCATCCACAGCCGAGTAATAGAGCCAGGTCAAGCAGTCTGGATCCTGGTCTGTGGGGCCCACATCTTCCGGCACGTTCCACTCATATGTAAAGGTAGCACCAGGGCTGACATGGGAGGCTGGAGATTCAGTATCTGTTACAGGGATCAACATTAGGAATTAAGCCTAAGGAAGTTTGTTTGTGCACCTTCCGTGTGTTAATAAGGATGACAGCTTGCTTTCTGGTGCCGGCAGGCCCCTGCCCCTGGCGCACCTCTGGAGGCAGCGCGGTACGATGCTCCCTCGCTGCTCTTGTGGTAGCTCACACCGTGGGGCTGGATGCTGAAGGGGCGGCTGGCGTTGTTTCGGAAAGTCACCCTGATGCTCTCACCCACTTCTGCCTTGATAACAGGTCCTAGAAAAGAGCAAAGTCTAATTCTGTGTGAAGCGATGTAGCAATCACCACGAACTCATAGGAATGGCTGCCTGCTTTCCCATTGCAAGTGAGCTGCCCCTGAGCTTGCGTGGCCACAAACCAGGTCCCTGCTGTGTGCCCCACATCCCATGGCACCCCAGCTGCAATGGGACCATTCACCTCCCAGCCCCTTGTGAAGGCCCAGTGCAACACAAGACAGTTCCTCCCTTTGGAAAGCGACCTGCAGACACCAGTACCGATTTCAAACCCTGTCAGAAGCAGCCAGTTTATAAATAGGACTAGAGCTGCCTAGCCTGGCCTTGTAATTCAGGCCTGTCCTCTGGAGACCATGGCACATTCTCACAGCATTGCCTTTAAGAACTTTGCTTATGCGTGAGGTGGCTGCTGGAGGGCACAGTGCCTGCAGGAAGAGGGCAGCACCAGGGAGGGAGGGGTGAAGGGGAACTGCTGGCCAGCAGTGATGCCTTCCTCCGATAAATCCTCGACGTGACAACACTGAATTCTTACCTAGGAGTCCCAGATGTGCTTCCTCTGGCAGCCTTTTTTTCTGTTCAGTGAAAGTACCATCTGTATATTCCTTGTAAATGGCTTTTTTATAAGAGCCGCCAATTCTTGTCTCACTTTGTTCAAAAAAAACGTGAGATTCACTGTGTGAAAGAAATTGGAATAGATGCAGAAAGTTCAAGTCATTATGCTCAGCTTTGTGAAGGCAGCCAGGATCTCTGCCCTATTTTCTGATCTCATGCTGAGATTGTCTTCTGAGTTTCTGGTCAGTGATGTGGCCATGCATGTACGTGCAGATCAGTATAAGGATCCATCATTCTTCAATTTTTCTTTAAGAGAAATACATTCTGCTGTGTTGTCATTACAAGGCTACATGCTCAGAGACTCATCAACAATGATTTCTGATCAGTGTTTTTAACTTAGTCTACTCTTCCAAAAGTACTTATTCAAAGTTATAAATAACAACGGTAGATAAAAACACACAGAATATGCAACATCTAAGTAGAAATTATGAAGATGTAGCCCACTCTTAACTCCCCAAAAAAGGACCTTTCAATGTTTTTACAAGCAGGTAAGGTGTGGAGCAGGTAAATATTGTTCAACTTGTTTCCGAGAAGAAAAATCAGAGAAATCAACATATTCGGTGACTAGATCCAGACCTTAAACATATATAGACAATTGGAAAAGCCACCTTCTACAAAAGATTTGCTGGCTGAGCTGAAGTTAACATGAAGTTAGAACTCATCAGCAAAGGTGCTGACCATGAGCTCCAGCTCTGCTCTCTGACTCAGAGTAATCAGCCATCTTGAACTGTCAAAGGTCACTACCTACATATGATGTTAAATTCCTCTTCATCCCCTTGACATCACTAACATTACAGCAATATTTATATTAAGATTGCAAGGGAAAAAAATTGAACTGATTTTTGCTGATATTTATCTTAGCATTGATATTCAAGCAGAACTGAGGACAAGGAGAAATTCTGCCCAAAAGCCAATTCTGCCGTAAGGGTCACCTTATTTAGCATGCTCATATCAATTCTGCTTTAAAGTGAAACTTCTTAGAGGCATTTACCTGTCAGCAATTAATTCTTGTCCTGTAAAATGGTTCACTGCAGATGGGCCATAGTTCCAGATAATCTCTTCAGCAGCAATGAAGTACTGTCTTGTCTTTGTGCTCTCATTGTGATCTGCTGTGGGTTTCCTACAACTTTTTACTTTAAAAAGGGCCTGCATGCCACCTGGAAAAAATGATGTAGAGAAAACTAAGATGAAGAAGCTGAACTTTATTTTTCCTCCCCCGTTTCCAATATCTCTTCCTCTTCCCTGGAGAATTCGTACACCATTGATGAATATACAAATCACAAATTAAGGAAAAAAAAAAAAGATGAATGATATAAAAATGCAGATCAACTGGGCTAGGATGTAGAAATATGACCGTAGTATTAATGATAGGCAGATGTGTGGTAAAGGGAATTCTGCTTGTAGAGATACAGCTTTCATAGCAGTTACAGAAAATATCAGGTTGAAGTGAGAAGAAAGTAGTGTTAGTCGGCACTTCAGACAAGGGCAGGTACTAAAAGATGGGCCACTTTTCCTTCACATCTAATCGATGGCTTACTTGTGGAACTCCTAGGTCTATGCATCCTAGGAGAAAGATCCATTAGCAAATCTCCTTGCTGGAGGTACAAACAGTACCAAAAAAGAAAGCCCTTTCACAGCTATACATTGGGCAATTTGTAGGATTTAAGTCTTTCCTATGAAGCTTCAGTCACATCAGGACACTGCTTGATGTGACAGTTATCTCAAAACTTACATCCACTGAAGCTGAAGTTGTAGGTTAAACATGCTCCTGTGTCAGAATTTTCAGATCTTAGGGCCTGATTTCAAGTTCTGTGTTCCTCCTGGCTTTTGTGACAAATGACTTCTGTAACTCAGAGTGATGACAGTTTCCACCACCAGTAAGAACGTCCTTGGTTTCAGTGACTGCATTCTCAAGCCCGTCTAATACTCTTTTAGGCATTTCACTTGCTATAAGAGAGTTTTGTTACCTGGAGGAGAACGTTGTCTGGCATATAACCACATCAGGAGTAGTGCTGAAGAGACTCACTGAATTGATAGCTCAAGCTGAAAAAAATTCTGATTACTGCGACTTATTCTGTACCTTCAATGTGGTCATTCACTTGGCAGCTCAGCAGCCATTCCCCAGGACTCCTCGGTACCATGATAGCATCAATAAATGTGGCTGGGAAGAGGTTGATGGTGTCAACTCGATGATGCCTTTCTACTAAGGTCTGTCCATGAAAGTAGGCTGAATGGATATCAGCTTCATTACCCATGCCAAACAGATGCCATTTGACCCTATCTTCCACACACATTGTGAGATTTGGGAGGTATCCATACATGTACCCATTGATTGCTGAAAAACATTATTTATTACAGTTACCTTCACAGAGCTTAGGATCTTTACTTCAAAAGTGGGTGACATACAACCATTACTCTATTTTTCACAATAGGAGGCTCAAAACGAAACACTGGACCTTTGGAAGTTAGCCAGCATCAGACAAACTTCATCTTCACATCTACCTGCAGCTCCTGCTATGATTCCAGAATCCACGTATGAGCCAGAAGTATTTCCTTTGTTCACACAAACGGTAAAATCCACTTTTCTAAACTGAAATATTATATGGTACAGAGTTTGGGACTTAGAAACAAAACAAAATCACATTACTCTGCCTGGAGTGCCTGGGAAATTACACTGCCAAAAAAACACTGGCAAAATTTTTGGCCCCTATGAATTTTATATCACAATTTGACTGTGATCAAATACAATCAATCACAAGGTTTGATTGTACAGTACTGGTCAGGACTTCTTTTTTTTTTTTTAAATTTAATTAATTTAAAAGGAGCTTAATTCTCCAAAAAATAGTTCAGTTAAAATAAATAAATAAATAGACAACCCATAAAAAACAGTACCCCTTCGTATCAATAACAAGCAACATTAATATAAAGTTCTCTCACAGTGCATTTTGTTGCTTTCCTGGAAGTCCTCATCATCTTTGTTAACTTCGGAAGGCTCAGAACAGTATGTCCTGATATTATCCTCTAGATACCAGCTGAGATTTTCATCCATCACAGAGAACATAAGGATAAACTCAGCATCAACAGATTTATCGTTGTCCTTATTCATTGTGCCTGAAAAAGAAAGCAGTACGTTCTTTGGCAACTGACATCCTTTCAGTTTCAAGCACAGCATAAGTTAGGCTGGTCACTATTTACTTGACATTTTGTTATTTATCTTGAGTGTGAGTGTACATGCAAACTTACAGTCACATTTAGAAAATAAAAATTGGTTTTGATAGATGCTCTGTAGTAACTCTGCTGTGAACAAACGTATGTGACAAGATTGCAGAACATTTGTTCTTCATATCAGTGTTATCCTTTTGCATTACTAGCATGAACACATTTCACTCTTAGGCATAACACACAGAACCAAATTAAATCCCATACTATTATTAAAAGGCAGCTGATTGACAGGACAAAAGGTTGCTATTTCAAAACTAACTGTGATCTCCTCTTCCAGTAAATTATTTCATTTATGTTTATCAATACTCATTATCAATCACCTTGCATATGTATTTATTTCCGTTTTACCTTTCCTGCAAATTATTAAAGGCCCAACGAGCCCCGAGGCAACATCTCTTGGAGCATCTATGTGAGAGTGGTAAACTCTGGTTATGCAGTCTGTGTCGCCGTGAGCTGGACCCTGATCTTCCGTCACATCCCAGACATACATGTACTGGCCTCCAGGCTTCACAGCATCGTCTCTTTTGTCAAGATCTTTTGTATTGTCAGGATAAAGAGCACCTGAGGAATGCCACACAGTCAACATTAACACAACACATTTCACAATATGGTGTCACAACAGTGCTTTTAAGCTGACTGCATGTTGCAATAATGTGGGTCAAATGTATGAATACAGGTAAAAGAAATATTGAAAATCAGATGAGTAGACCTTTCCCTTCTGCTTAAGAGTCCCCTTACTTGGCTTTGAATTCTGTGGGTGTGATCTGATTAATGGAACTCTACATTTAGTCCTTAATTTATTAGGAGGGCACAATGTACCTCTGCTAACAAGACAACAGCTCAAATATTTGTAAAACATTTGTTAAATATTGATCTTGGGATCTGTTCTAAAACATTGCAAATGGCTCCAAGGAATACAGGTGTTGCTGAAATAAGGGCAGTAGCTGTAAACATTGTTCCAAAAAGTGCATCTACTACTACGTGACTTGCTGTGCTGCTCCCTCAGTGTGTCAATATCAAGTCATGTATTAGATGTAATGAAAACCTTTAAAATGTTCTCGAAGTTAGGCTGATATTTCACAAACTTTTCCTACTGAGAAGCTTCCAAAGACTACTTTTGAGGCAACACTATCTACTCAATGATTCACACAACCTTTTTAAGGCCTATTATAAAACTTCCAGTGGCTGTGTTCTGGTGCAGCCTTGCTTACAGTTAGTAGTATGGGAATTAGCAGAACTACTCAGTGAAGTGTGTCTTACAGAGGGCAAATTGTCAGGCTGCCCCAAGGTGCTCGGTCTCATCACACTGCACCTGGTACTTTCCAGGGAGGAAACTAGAAGAGCACTGTTTCCTCAGGATAGACATGCTGCTGCTCCTGACAGATGACGCTTGTATTCATGGATTGCTGTGCGCATAAAAGACACTACAGGAGCACTTTATATATGTTGGAATTGGCCAGAAAAGAATGTGACTTTTCCACCAAGAAATTGTAAGGAAACCACTGATTTCAGTGAAATTGCAGCAGTGTTCCACAGCCCGAAAATCCCCCACTATTGCCAACTACAAATCTTCACTACAAATCCAAACAGTATTCCTACAAAACATCTTAAAGTGTGTCAGGTTTCTATCTCATTAATTTATTTACTAAGCTGTAGCTGTTTCTCCATTTTAAGAAGTTCACGTGTATCTCATATATGACATATACAAACAGCATTAACAATTTCGAATTATAAGTTATCACTGTTAATGGTATTTTCTTCACAACAGCATCAGTTTTCCTTCAGACATCTCTATATTACCCTTATCTCAGGTGAAATGCTGACCTAAAACTGCCTTCTTTATGAATTTCACTTTTGGCTTTGATTTCACTCTTGAAAGAATACCAAAGTTCTAAATCAGCTCCTACTTCAAATTCAGCGTGCCTTGTTTTAAAACCTAATTTACTTACACTGTTTTCTCTGATGACAAAACGTCACGCTCAGAGGGATGACCAACCTTCGACAAATTCTGACACAGAGCAGACTCAAGCTTACCTTCATTTTCCTTTGTATATCTCACACCGTGTGGATGCAGTGTGTAGCTTCTGGAAGCAAAGTTTTTCAAGTGGATAATAATGGAATCGCCAACTTCTCCCTTAATGATAGGGCCCAAAAAACCCAGCCACGAGGGTTTCTCAACTATCACATCATATAAATTATTGGTGAACTGAGTGTAGACAGCCTTCTTGTAAGTGCTTCCTATCCTTTGTGGTCCTCTTTTAAGAAAGATTTCGGCTTGCCTGTGAAGAAAATACGCAAACACATCTATAGTGCCAGATATTCACTTTGTATTTGAACGGTGTTAATCAGAAGGGTCTCAAGCAAAGGCCAGGCTTCTGCAGCACTGTGCACGAACACAGCTCTTTAGGAGCAAATCCATTTCTTATCCAAAAGAGCACAGGCACCCAGCTAGAGACTAGAGATTACATACCAACCAGGACTCTTTTCTACTTATTTTGTAGACTGAAGATAAGGATATTTGATACAATTTTTTGCTGCCTGTTGGTACAAGACAAATAGAATGTCCTATTCAAAATTTTTGTACGCATAGCCTTCAATTTCTGCATTATTTTCCATGGCCAGTTAAAACCAACAATTTTCAGTATAACATTCTGTTGACTGCATAGTTCTATGCAAGAAGACTCTTCAGCTGTCAACTACATTTATGGCTATTTAAGATGCTTGGACACAAGCAGAACAGCGAGGTGCTGCTAGCACCCGCTGTGTGTGTGTGTTGGGGCTGGGGAGGAAGCATGCTGAGTGCTGAAATGAGACTGAGCCCTCAGCTCTCTTGCCAGTCACACATGAAGAAGAATCTCAGTTTCGGAGCTTGATGCAGATCTACCCAAATAATGTTTTGTTTTACTGATACAGTACAAGAATATACAAAGAGGTTGCATGAGAACAGGGTATTACCAGTGATCTCCTCAATCACTAAGTGCTTCAACTGCTGCACCATTGCTCCTCTCAATTACTCAATCAGTTCTATTAAACAATTGTATTAAGAGGGCTTGATTAGAGGAAACACCCTAACCCATGAGCTAAACTGAGCCTGGTAGAGATGGCATTTCCTGCTTGTGGTATCAATACTTCTGAAGTGTGTGCTACCACAGATTTGCTGCCCAAGCACTGTTAGTCTCAGGCAAGGCTCCACCTCCAGGCAGACATAGATACCACATTAAGGATTCAGTCCAGTCTCATCTTAAGAGAGAGATGCCACGAAAAACACGCAAAAAAAAAAACTCGGATAGGCTTTGGAGCCAACCTTTGCCAGTGCTGAGGGTCAGCCACCATTCATTAAATATTTCCGTCATTGTGAAGTTACCTGTCTTTGTGGAAAAGGTGCTTATATTCCCCATCTACATTGTAAAGAGAAACTGCCAGCACTGGCTGTGCAAACCAGTAGCGGTACCATTGGCTCACGCTGTTAGCCCATACGCTAGGGCTGCATTAGCAACGCAAATGCTCTTGCAAAGCTCTCTGTCCACTTCCAGAGGACCAGCTGTGGATGTAGACCTATGCCAGGAGGAGGCAGTCCTGGTAGACTTCAGGGAACACTGCCTCAAGTTCAGCAGGCTTAGAATCATAGAATCACAGATGGCTTGGGTTGGAGGGGACCTTAAAGATCATCTGGTTCTAACCTCCTGCCATGGGCAGGGTTGCCATGCACTACATCAGGCACCAAATCAGGCTGCCTGAGGCCACATCCAACCTGGCCTTGGATATCTCCATCTTTTATGCTCAACACAACTAGTCCAGGAAAGGTAAATGCAAAGATAAAGTTAGTTGATTTGAGCAAATATGACACCTTGTAAATAAAGAAAACATTTTAAAATAGTTGTTTTCATTGATTTCCATTTAGCTTCTGACATATCACCTTACATGATGAGAAACCAAGCCAGCCTGGTCTCCTGTTCCCAGCAGCCATATTTGAAGCAAGTTAGCAGTGCTGCAAAACACAAAGTATTCTCCACAAAGCCTTAGCCATGCTGGAGCATGTGAGGATGCACTGCTTGTACATCAGCAAACACAAATCTGAAGTATAGTTAAAAAAACAATTCAGAGCTCTGTGAGGCTCAGAGAGCATGATCTTAGTTGCAAAGGCTCAGCCACAAACTAAATCAAAGGAATATGTGACGTCTTTTCTCAGACTGTTGAACAATTATCATTTAATTGTAGCATTCCTTCTAGCACACTGCACTCATCACTCCCTGCCTCTAAAAGTAGCACTTGCCATACAAGCATAGACTCACAGTTGAAGGGCTCAGGAGAACAAGAATTAGAGAAGCTGAACAGCATGTTAAAAGGAGTCATCTCCATTGCAGGCATACACCACTGAAAAACTGGGTGGATTTGGTGTTCAGCAGGTTGCCAGAGCACAGAAAAGCAGTCAACAGAGGGGGCTTGTCATACGACAACACAGCTCTGCACTTCTGAGACCAATGAATCTACCATTTATCTGAATTACTAGACTGTTGGATCACTGGCAGCGTGTTTTATCTATCTAATATTTTATTACATTTTATTCCATTTGAGTAAAAAAAAAAAGTTGGCTATTTTTCCTCATACATGATGAGGTGGCAGATAGCAGCTGAGATATTGTTGGATCTCACTAGAGAAAACAAACCACAGGACATCTTCTAATGCCTCAGCTACAGGCTAAATAAGAGCTATATTTCTGAGATTTTCCTCATTTCTGATATATTTCTTCATTGTGTTTATTTCAGCACAGCCCTACCTCATTTAAAGGCACTGAAAAAAATAGAAAAAAAGGAACTTCTTTTCAATTCAAAACTTTATTTGATGCCTCTTATATCTGAGTTTTCTTTAATTATTGTTCATGTCTTCAGTGTTCCCCTCCTCCTCACAACCCTGACCCTCTGTTTCCCTTTCTCACACTGCACAGAGCCTTCCTTGCAAGAAACGCTCCAGCTATGCGCGCTGCTGCACTGCAGATGAGAATGACTACTGCCAACAACGAACATCTAAAAAGGAAACTCGTGCCCAATAGGAAAGTTTTAAATGTGTCACACTTCTGAGTTTAAAGACACAAAAGCAAAATCCTTCTCTCCATCACTGGCACTTGGCTAATCCAAAACAAGCGTTATCAGATGTTTATGATCACTTTCTTTTTTCTAGTTAACAAACATATTATCACAACAAAGTCAGAAAAAGAACATTACATAGTTCAACGTTTTTAATTAGCAGAGCTTTAATTTAATTCTCAAGCAAGTCAAGAAAAAATTAAAATTTCTTTGTAAGTCTTCCAGAAAATCCACTTGCACCAACAAGATTCATTTCACTGACTTCACCAGGTCTTAATCTGTCCTAGTGTCTAAAGCAGACAATTCTGTAAAATAAATCTTGATCAGTATGAACTGCATTACTTACTCTTCTTCTGCAAAAAGCTGTCCAGATATGACGTTTGTGTCACCAGGTGCATAGTTCCACACTGTCTCTACAATTCCGATGTAGTACTCCCTGGTCACTGCCCCAGTTTGACAACAGCAAAACAGCAGCACGATGTTTAGGGAGTACAGCTTCATTTTGCACTCACGAACCTTGTGGAAAATGTGAAATAAAGACACACAGTGGGCACATGCAATTTCCCTTTATAAGGCCTTTCTTTCCCACCCCCACCGCTCTTACTCTCCACGTTTGCTTTGGCAAATATAATAAAATGTTGCACAATGCCTCTGTGTGCGAAGAGTAAACAAGAGACTCTCGTAACCTTGTTAGTTCTCATAATCTTCAAAGGAATTTTTTCGGTTTCTGCCAACTACTAGAATGCAAATTACTGCTCAGATTGTTATCAGACTGTAAATCTTGTAGCTGAATTGAAGATAACCAAGTTTAACTACATTCTTCATTGTCTTTATCACTATCCCTATGGCTCATATACTACTGAGAAAATAATTTCTGTGAAGTCTGGCTGAAGAATGCAATGTTTTTAGTGTGCTGTGAAAAGCTCCAAATGACATCAGCTGCTCCTGGTGTGTCTGCTTCTGTGCTGACACAACTGGAAGCACGGCAGGTCCTCTGGGTGCAGACTTCTGCTGCCTATTTACCTTGTGCTTTCTGAACCCACACATCTCTCCCGCTTCGCCTTCGCACAGCAGTCACTACGCCACCGAGACAGAGAGATGGAGGAGGGCAGAGGTTGCGGCTATCAGAGCAGCATTTACACACAGATGCAGACTTGGATGTGCTCTGCTAACCCACCACAGCTCCCCGATAAATAGAGCTTTAGCATAAAGCATGGAAAACATAGCTAGAGATGGAATGGGCCTCTCTTCAAGGAATGCCCAAATGGAAATGAGGCTCAGAAATTCCACAGAGTTAACGTCTCATGTTATCTTCCTCCTGTCCTATCACCAGACAGGATAAGCCACATTCTTCAACGATTAAACACGCAATAGACAGACAGAGCTCAGGGTAATCTTAACTGTTACCGTTATCTAAATTTACTATTCAGTCCTGAAGGCTATACTTTTGTTTTACTCAAATTCTGCAAATACTTTGTCATTGAAAAATTACAACAAAATTTTTTCAGGACTTTTTAAAAGCACCCAACCGCAGTCTGCGATTGCACCTTTTTGCCAGCATATATGCCATATGCCATGGTTGTGTCTGGAGCTGTGGGCATAGCGGGCCAATGGTAAACATGCACATTTTAAGGATTTCTATATATAAAAAAATTATCCACGGTCACTTAGGTATTCTTAAAATCTCATATGCACTCTCAGCACTGATCACACACTCAAAATGACACTTTTTATTGTACAACAGCTTCTTGGAAGTTGTTTTCTTAATGCTTAGAAAAGTTATAATTATTTTAGATGACTAAAATTCAGACCACATCAGAAGTGCGACAGGCTTCCCTTAAAAACACACAAATTTAAACTTTATTTACCTGGAATAAGCTATACAGACATTACCAATTGCCATCACAATCCACACGCAATAATTCAGCCACTGGCGGAACACTGAACTTCATTACCTCACTTTTCGGAACCTTCTGAACAGCTGCATTAAGTGGAACATTGTTTCTGTCTAAAAGACTGTAACTAAAGCCAAGATTTTGAAATCTGACAGAGTCTGTGATGAAATTTTGGAGTTTCCCAGGTTGGTATCATATGCTCAGATAACCTTCCATGCAGATTTTTTGTTTTCCTTTTGCACAGATGGAAGCCAGTGGTTCAGAGGAAAGGTCAGTTTGTTGAGGTTGCATATGCCTTTTTGTAAGCTAACGGAGGTAAAAATCGTAACAAAATGTTTACCTCTTCTCATACGACTGAAATTGAAAGCCATTCCTTAATGCTCAGCCAGCAGACGTGCAGGCATGTGTGAGCTATTTGGGTTAAATGGGTTCAAATGCTGTTGGGCTGAGGAAGAAAAATACACACAGCCAGTACCCATGAAATCCCCTCATTTATTTAAGGGTAAAAATACGAGCATTTCCTTACCTTAGTCCTTCCTGATTTGCAGAGGACTGCAAAGAACTGCTGGCACTCTTACCTCTGGGTTTCAGCATTAACTCCTCACCAACAGGCATTTATGAACTCAACCCTGCAGCTTTTGTCCTGCTGTGCCATGGGGTTTTTTAGGTGTAGATTTGGGCAGACAGCACATGCACTCCAGGAGAACTTGAGAAAACGGTTAATTGTCTGCCAGCGTGGCACGAGCTTTATTTCATGACCATCGTGGCCTGTCTGTAACTAAAATTCTGACACTTAGAAACCACAGCTTTGTTCAGTACACCAATTCTCAGGGAAGAATTCCTCCTGACAGAACCAGAACTTCTCAGAACAACACTCATTTTCTAGACAAAGAGAGGGAACTATGGAAACAGTTCTACAGTAGTTTATTCAAAAAAGGTGGTTTTAGTACAAAAGCAGTTCCACAGCATTCAAATCTCCCTACTACCAGAACAAGTTGGAGGGTAAAAAAGGAAAGAGTCACTGCCAGGGACAATGGGACAGGTTAAAAAACAGCTTGTCTTTAGGAAAAGACAGATGTACAGCATTGAGCCATCAAGCAGTCCAAAGAACTCCCTCCAAAATAGAGATGTTTGAGAGAGACGGATTTAAGACAAACGTTTCACTTTGCAACATCTGAGTCTACCATTGTAGGGAGCCATTTCTCTCTTTTTTTTTTTCCCAGTGTGTGCATAGGAGAAACGATGGAGATTTCCTTGCCTTTTTCAGAGAATCCCCGCCTGCAAACAAAAAAGGAAGGAAGTGTAAGGCCTGTTTCTTTTTGTGCAGAGATGAGTTACCCACAGAGCTCACACACCTTCTCTATAGTACAGCATTTCTTTTATGGATCAAAGAATGCAAAAATCACCTTATCTCTAAGCATGCTGATAACACATGCACGAATACTTAACTAATTATTTGTTTCCAATTAAAGAGATAGCACTTTCCACTATTAGTTCTACTTCCTGAGATTAATGGTCAACGTTAACAACATTTGCAGTCGGTACATTCCACTCAGCTCACATCAAGGCCAATGTACATCTTCTGCCAGTGGTGTGGCTGACAAGTTTCCTTTCAACACCGCTGCTGCGTGTGGGGTCAGGTATGTGTGCGGGTGTACGTGCATAGGTGTGTGTGGGGGTGCGCATGCACACTTTCGGGGGTTGATGCTTTTCTTGACCTAGAAATCTTTATCAGGTGTTCTGGCAGCACTGGTACGGTTGGCTACACAAAAATCCCAAAAGCTCTTTCATTCCAGTGCAGATGGGCAGGGAGAGGTAAGCACGTCTCGTGTCACCTTACCTCTGAAGTCAGGGAAAGTGAATGCCACACTACAACATATCACAGCACTGTGCAAGCTGGAGGCACCGTCACCTGAACTCAGGGGTTCGAACTAACTCTCGTGCCAAAACAGAGCCCTCTCAATTACTGTTTCAGTAACCTACTGAAAATGTAGTAAAAATGCATGCCTGCACTATGAGTGCTACTTACTACCACTTGCACCTTCTTTTTGACATGAAACCACACATTGATAAGGATGACGTTACACTGAACACTAGAAGGAAGGTGCTCAGAAGCTTCTGCTGACATAAGGGTAAAATTGTCAGCCACATTTTTCCTTTAATCCTAGCCATGAAAGTTAGGGTGAGCAGTCAGCCTTCCCTGTGTGCCATGAGGATGCAGCATATTGACTGTCAGCACGTATCTTCTGCTAGTAAATATGCAGTAGCAAAGAGAATGCATAAACTAAAAGTGAAGGTCTTCTACTAAGAGAAATTGTTGAAGCTAAACTGACTTTGTAGACACTGAAAAAAAAACAAAAAACAAAAAAAATGACCTCAGATCTTTTGTTACCTGAATAAAAACAGAATAGGTCCCACACAACGTCCGTTTTAGCTCCGCAGCCACTTTAAGCAAACAGATGATCAACTGCAGTCCACTAAGAGTTATCAGAAGAGAGAGCAAAATGATGTTCCATTCCACTACATTAGCAGGTTCGGTACATTGAGACCAAGTAGAGTAGTCTGTGAGGTACCTATTAGAGAAGAAGTGATACAAGCCAAATGAGATGTATATGTAAACTTAATTGCACACATCACATTATTTTACCTTTACTATATAGAAAACCCAAACTGGGCTTTATATGCTTAAAGCCGAGGACCCAGACTCTGGTCTTTCATTACAGTAGAGTAAGTCCTAGGTAGGTTTGCAGAACTCAGCTGAGTAGAGCCTTTTGCTCCTCGTCTGCTCTGTTAGTTTCCCAGTTAGATATCCAAGTGTTAGAAAGACGTTGCCATTTTTTTTTTCCCCAAATGGCAGAAGCCAAGTTTAAAGAATGGACTTCCCTTCCCTGATAATTTCAGCTTTAGGTTATGTCTAGCTGAGATAACTGCCGTGCAGAGCAAGAACACCCCAAAGTCCTCATTCAGAGCAGCGCACACAGCCTGGACAGCAGAGCTGAGGCTGTGTCCCCATGTGCAACCTCCAGCTGCTCTGGAGCCACATTCTGCATCTTTGAGGAATGACAGGTGCCAGCTGTGCCCTTGTCATTGAGACATGATGTAACCTGGGGGCTAACTGCAAGAGGCTGTGTTAGAATCACTTTCTCAGTTATGATTTCTTTTTCTTAAACACTCATAATTGAAATAGTTTGAAAAAGCACCTGACCCTTTAAGTTGAAACCAAGATTCCATTTTATACACATGTATTTCCAAATGGTAACATTGGTAATGCATAACAGAGACTGCAGGATGCATTTCAGTGTGTTAAAATAGAGCTGACTTAAGTCAGAGATGGCCATACCTATATTCAAGGAACTACTCCTATTGTATGCTGGAGAAACTTTTTTTGTGCAGGGGTGACAAATTTAATCCTCAGTGCATCCATATGCAGCTGGAATAGCCTGGCAATATATGTCTGGAAAAGTTCAAGTCTTATAAAACTTTAACTTTTTAAAGGGAAGCATCACCACGTTAGAGCTCAGAATCAAATCTTTCATGCTTCTATTAGTCCAGGACACCAGCAGTGCTTAGTCTGCATTGCTCAGGTGTTTGATGAGACATAGCAGCTGTGTGCTGAATCTTCTGAGGATCAAACTGCAGACCTCACTGAGCTTTAGGAGTTAAAGGAAAACCCACTGAGCTATTAAACATAGAAATGACATCATATGATCTTTGAACCAAGAATTTGGGGAATTGGAGAGAATATTGAGCAGCACACATCTACATTGAACCTCATATTCTATTCTTTGCTATACATGGTTGCGACCACCACCAGATAAAGGGTTATTGCCTCTGCAGACCTCCAGGTCCAACCAATACAAAGATTCTTACATTTCAGGTATTTGCCTCCTGGAACACTTTCTTTGAAGATTCTGGTGCTCACTTAACAAGTTGAAAAACTCTTGTAATATAGGTCTTGTGTTAAAGAGACTGTGCCATTTTGTGTAAAGTTCTGAGAGAATTTGTCAGAGCATTGTCTTGATGAACAGTTTCTTCTGGCAGTGAGAACTGATGTTTCTTACCCTCCAACAGTATCTTTGAAGATGTAATCCCATCCACCTGATGAATTGCAGAAGGGGCCTTGGATCAGCCCCAAGGTAAAGATGATGCAACTGTATCCAGAGAAAGCAACTCCAAGCATGGCTAGCACGATTGAAATAAAACTCTGAAGAGAGAAAAATATTTCTGTATGAGGGCAGTCTCTACAGCACAAGCATCCACTCTCCCTGCCAACCTACTTCCTCAGGCTGAGCTCCACATGTGGTTGTCCCAGTCTTCAGAACTGAGAGAAAAATGCTAGGTAAGGAACAGTAAGCACACACATACGGAATAAAGATCAAGACAGAGTTTAAGACAGCTTCACAACTTTCAGTTAAATATTGTTTAGGGATCTTTTTTAAATTTTTGTTCCTGCAAAACTGTGTCCCAGAATGCTAGAGGAATACAAGCACATATTACATGTGTTTGCATACCACATATTGAGTTGATACTGGGAAAAACAAACAAACAAACCCAGCTTCTAAATAACACAAACAAGGAGATGAAGCTGTTTAGTTGGGGGCACTCCGTTAAAACACTCCAGCCTTCTATGCTCTTATCTTATTTTACAAGGATTCTTTTTTCCATCCTGCACAGGCATCAGCAGGAAAGAGCTGCACTTTGTGTGACCACTCAAGCTGACTTGGAATCCTTTTCTGTGAAAAGGAAGCGGAACCAGAGCAGAGGAGAGAGATGTACTGAAAACATAGGAGCAGGAAGACCTGGAGAACAAACACCGGAGATAAACAAAAACGAAAGATAGACTCACCCTGTAGGTTTTGTTACAGCTCTCGCTCTGGCAGCAGCGATAGAACACATTGCACTCCAATGCTATGAGGATTACTGCCAGCAGAAGGATCTGTAGGGGGACATTTTACAGTGAGTGGAATGACTGCAGCTGTACTGAGCCCAATTCTCTCACCTGTGCAAGGTGGGGTCTGCAATTGCTGTGCTCTGCTGGGATGTTGAAGCTGCTCACTAGGAAAGCAGCATGGAACTGAGCTATTGCTAAGTTTAAGAGTGTAGTGTCTCTCATCCCAGTGATGTGTTACTAGCATGGACACAGCTATATCAGCAAAGCTGAAAGAATAATGCCAAGCTCACAAGAATCAATACCAATGGAACAAAGGATATCTTATTGACATGACCACATCAATTCAACAGATTTTCCCTGACAGTTACACAGGTCAGGAAATCACCTCCCTTACCAACACAGATATGCTAAAAAAACAGTCAGCAGTATGAGCTGAACTTTGATTTGCTTTCTTTCTTAAGTATGCATATGTTTTTTCTCAGATTATTGGATTATTTAAACCCAATACTAGAATTTCAATAAATGAATTTGTACTGCAGAACCATAAGCTGCCACCCAGAAAGGGCCTTGATTGGATGGGGTCATTTGAGAAGGAAGTGTTTCTGAAACAGTTTGGAAAAATAAAGGAGATGGCCCTGGATTCGTCCCTTCAGAGGGCTGGAAGTTAGCAGAGAAGTGCAAGGAGAAAGAGCTAAGAGCTAACTCAGAAATATAATGGTATCAGCCACAGAAGCATTTTAAGTAATCTGTTGTTTGGAACCCCATAAAATGCCAGGAGCCACCAGAAGCTTTGTTGCCATTGGACTTTCACCATTGGCATGAGCTCTAGCAAAACATACCAGCTAAAGCCCAGCGCTATCCTCTCACACACCGTGCTTATAACAGGAAGGCAGTAGTAAAACTGGTGAAGATCCTGAGGCTAAACATGCTTCAAAGTATGAATGTAGCTTTTGCAGTTAACTTTTCACTGAATTTTCAACTATGGTTTTCCATTCAAATTCTTTGCATGATAGTCTTTTTCCTGTGCTGGAAAAGATTAGGTTTTCTGCTGCTGCAGGAAGAATACGCAATTTCAAAAAAAAGTCTCATGCTTAAATACCTCTCCCAGTTCAGCAACTTCATAAAAACACCCTAACCGTGAACATTAGCCCTTTTCAGATACTGATTGTGTGCACACACTTCACGACTTTCTGTTCCTGAGGCTACAGTTCGTCACGAACATGGCAAACAGCATGGGCAGTAGGCAATGCTGTATTGTTACTGCAGACGAGCACATAACAAATGTAATGGGGAAAATCCAGCTACACCACTCATGACAAGAAAATTCTTCGTATTTAGCCTGATAGCACAGATGTACTGCGAACTGTATTCACTCCTCTAAATACTGTACTGTATGCAGATCTTAAAAACACCTGGACAGCTATGACAGGCTTTATAGGCTTTTGCTTTGCTTTGCCTTGCTAAATGAGCTTTAATTCAAAGTCCATTGAGGAATAAATCAAAATAGAGCCTGACTCAATACTACAAGTGTACATTACACATAAACAAAGAGCCAACAGGAAAAATAAACCAGCCTTGCAAAATCATGTACATGAAATGAAGTAGCATACATAGCATGCCACTCATTACATTCACAGTTTCTTCAGCTTGATCAAGTTTTATGTCTGCAGCACTTTGAGAAAGAGACCTCTACTGCCTTTAAAAGTGCAATTATCTCACTGCACAGTGACCCTAATAGAATTGCAATTCATTAAAAATTCATAAAATCAACACTTACCATCACACCTGAGAAACAGATCCCTTCAAAATACCACACGTAGTTGGGGAGCTGGTAGCTGGCAGCATATGAAGTGTTCCCGTTGGGGAAGTACAACAGGACATTAACTACAACACTCCAAAGTGCAAGAGGTATCAGCAGACAGCTCAAATAGCTTCCACACATCTCTAAAGCCATCTTTCAAGAACGTTACAAGTTTCGCTCTTCTAAGCTAAAAAAAAAAGGTTTCAAGGCGTTAAATACGAAAAGGGTTCCGACCTCCTTGTCTTGATTCAGTCATTTCATACTCAGGAGGAGCTGATGGCTGGGGTGTGACTGCTGCCAGAGAGCTGCTTGGCTGTGAGTAGAACAATAGACAAATGTGCTGCCTGAAGTCTTCGTCCCTTCTGAGCATATGTCTTTAAGTAGCAGTTTCCCTTCTCAGAGATCCTCCTTGGTGATCTGCCTAATGAAATGTGTCCAGAAGTTGGACTCAGGAAGGAACAAGAATCTCATTTCCTAGTGACAGCTTAGGAACACGCTCCTGAGAAGATGGATTACTGTGCAGCAATTCTGTGGCACAGGCAGATCATTCAGCTCCGCTACAGCAATGTTTTGTCCGACCTCATGGAGGAGGGGGCTGCTCGATGAATGTCAGGCCTCTGCGCGGGAAGTCCACATTGCCTCAGACTTCACAGAACTAAAAAAACTTGGCAGCTATCAACCTAAGGGCAATAGCTATTACTATTGGAAAATTGTAGTGACAGAATCCAGAAGGAAACAGGTCCTTCAACACGGGGCTGCACATGGCAGCTTCCATACAGCCCAGCGCTGGCTGCTGGTGCAAGGCAGACACCAGGCCAAGCCCCAGCTGCAGCACAGGGAGCACAGAAGCCTGAACAGCACTGCTGGAAACTGCCAGGCAGATACCGTCACATATTGTTATTTATTATTTTCAGCAGCATGATGAAGCCAAACTATTTCATGAGATAAATCCTGCTATTTCTCTTGTTGCCTTATTCTGTACTTACACTCGAGTGTGCATGAACAGATCTGATCCAAGTACATGGGGCTTCTTGTAGGTGATAAAAGTACCAGCTGCTTTTAGAAATGCACCTGTGGCTTTGCACTGTAAAAAGCAGAAGCCAGACACTTTCCCCATTTTAATTTGTCATCATTCTGACAGCCCCATGCAAGTAAGCATCCGTTCCAACAGAGCTAGAGCTGTTTGGTGCCCAAAGCATGACCCTGACCTCCTCTCCTTGCCCTGGTAAGCCATCAGAAAAGTAATTCAGGATTGAGCATAGGGTTTACTTACAAGGAAGTTCAAGGTCAGACTAAAAATTGGGGATTTTTTAGAATCAATGATGCCACAATACACTTCTGCTTCCTCATGAGCTGCTTTAGGCTCTGCATGTGTTATGCTCTCTCTTTCAGCAGTTCTTTGGGTTACATGCTGTAACCAATTCCTTCCTGCTGCTTTGAGTGAGGTCTCCCAAGGAAGTGGACATAGTTGTACTCATGCAACTGCACCATTTTTTCTATCCATTTTCTGCTGTGACTCTCCCTTTCTCCATTTCCCTTTCCCCATCTTTTTTGAAGAGATTTCACTTTGAACTCTTCAGACATCACTCTGAGGATCTTTCCACATTTCCTCTGACATCCCCTGATTGCTGCAGGCATGTTTTCAGGCCTCCCTCAGTGAAAACTTTCCCTGGCAGCTCACAGACATGGCACCAGCACTGCGCCTTATGGTAACGGAACACAGCTGAACTGAAAGCAGGCACATCAGAACCCAGGGCTGATTTTTGTTACAAAACTCATAGCTCATTTAATAGGTCAAAATCTTCTTTTCTAAAAGCAAAGATCCAAATTACTACTGAGTGGACTACTTCCCATACTATTCTTTTCTGACTAGAAGGAACTTCCTTAGAAAATGACACCAGAAACAGCATTCGTTCTGCGGGATACCAACACATGGCATGACTGATTTTGTGTTTAAACTGGGCTCTGCAAATGCCAAACCGCGGTGTGTTTTGTTGCTGACACACTGTGCTGCTGGAGCAGGACACTGCCATTTTGTACCAAGTATTAAGCAAACCTGGCAATGAGTTTCTCAAATATCCTATTAAGTGTTGCAACAGCTGGTTTTCTGTTGCTGTCAATACCCATGAGCAGATGCCAAGCCCGTTACTGAAAACCCTTGTTTACTTTGGATGAAGGACTTCTCTGCTAGCTGACCCCAAACAACTGCAACTTTTCTACAACGTAACCAATAAAACTTCCAAAATTCTGCCTTATCCATCAGGCATTGAAGGACTTTGATTGGCTTATTTTAACAACAGCAACACAAACAGTGAACAGTACTGTTCTGCACTAATGGTGATACATAGATCTGAGCTGCAGTTTTAGTTTTGAACCCATGCCTAATCATTCTGCTCATTGCCATTCCTAACCTTGTTTCAGTTCTCTAATTAGTTACATGCATCAGAAAGGCAAGTAACCATTATGCAAGTGTATAGGCAAAAATCTTCACATTTTCTGGGAATTATACCTTATTGCACCAGGGCTCTTTTCCTCCTACCCCTCACTTCACCTCCAATTTAACATTGCAGATCCTCTTTCATAGTGCTTTTTCACACGCAAAGACCTCATACTGCACAGCAACAAGGAACTGTGTGTGTGTGCACATGTGCAAATGTTCTCCTTCCCACAGCAGGGCAAGACAGGGATACACACAACAAGCAGAAGCTGCACTAAGAGTGCCCTCAGCTAATTCTGTGTACTTTATGTATGAATAAATGGTATTGCAAGAACTACTTATCCCAAGTTTCTAAACACAAACTCCTCCCATCTGGGAGTTCTTTGCTGCTGTGGACCTGTGTGAGCAATTTCATGTTTTCACAGTTCATATTTTTTTTCAGAGACATATTTGTACATGACAGACTTGGACGGGAGGAGAGACTGAGAAAACCCCAAGTTTCCAGCAACTGTTAAAGACCACCACACAGCTACAAGTGGTACAAAATATGCAATGATACCCCTGGGAAATTCTTCTTCCTGCAAACAAAAATTATCTTGGTTGTTAGCAAAGAAGACATTAACTGCTAGGTGCCAAAACTGAGCACTAATGGTAATCAGCCTCATTTCTTTGAAATCGGTGGCATGTCACATTTTGTTTTTCACTTGAAAAATGTCATTGCCAGTAGCACACTAACCTTGCCAGCAATGCTGTTGGCAGCATATCATTCAGACTTACTTTATTGTGGGGTAAAACATATGCTGCAGTATGCTGCAAGCTAAACTTGAGTGTATTGCACAGGATCTTTGAATACTGCCTCCAGGCTGCTCACTGGTGAAGTCTAGGACTTCAGATCAGTCTACCACTGCTGACCTGAACTTGCACTACACTTTGTCTCAAGGCTCTGGGCAGTCAGGAGGTGAGCAGTCCTCGGGAGAGCAGCACGAAGGCCACAGAACTAAGGCTCAGCTGTGCAGGGACCTCCTCCCATCCTTGATCAGGTCACCAGGAACGAGCCACAGCCCAAACGCGAGACTGGAACTGCACACGTGCAGAAGAGACGCGTCTGTCACAGGGCTGTCGCTGCACCTGCTGACGCACAGTCACTTGGCTCAGCTAGGCAATCCAAACCAGACTGAAGCAGTTCTCACTCCAACAGTCTCTGCTGAATGGAAAAAGTAGGGCATAACTTCAGAGAGTCACAGAACCACAGGGGCAGGCAGGGACACCTGGATGACCCAGTCCAATGCCCCAAAGCAGTTCCCCAGAGCAGGGGGCACAGGAGCACATCCAGGCAGGCTTGGGTATCTGCAGATATCTCCACCACCTCTAGGCACAGCTTGTTCCAAGGCTCTGCCACTCTCAAAGTAAAGAAGTTTCTCCTCAGTTTTATATCTATGTTCTTATTTCACCTTTGTTTTTTTCTCTAAGATCAGGAAAGCAGTTTCAGCGTGGGCAGGGAAAGAAGCACCAACAGCTGCTGGGTATTTTTAATACAAATCTTTATTTGAAACAGGAGTAGCTTGGGGAAATCCCCATGTTTTCAATATCCTGAGCCTCTTCCTGCTCTTTCTTAAAAAGAAGAAGCACATGTACCTGTCCTTGGTCATCTGTGTTTTACTTCTGCTTCATTTTTACTCCAGATGAGAATTCATTTATTTCCAGGACTAGATTCAGTTGATTCAGTTTATGTTCATTCCGATCAGAATGAAAGTGCAGCTTCATTGGGAAAGCAGCATGAAGCACAGAGCTGTTGTGTCAGTACAAAAAGAACCACGAAACATCTTTATTGATCTGTGTTTGGGGAGGTGCCTGTACTACTCTGAAATGAATCAAAGCAGTTCAAGGTACATTTTGCTTTTAGATGCAGGCAGGTCAGAGGAGAACATGCATACGATTCCAATAACAAAGGCTGCCCCCAAGTCAGTTAAATTGACGGCGACAGCAGTTTTACAACAAGCAATGTGCATTTTAGTATGCATACAATATAAAAGAAGAGCCAACAGGATACTCCGTACACCACACGTATGCATCGACTTCGGCCCACTTTCAGGTATTCTAGCAAGCAAATGTCTGTGAGGGAGACAAAAGGAACGAAACACATATTAAGGGGAAGAAGGCTAATGTTGTATCTAACTGTAAGAGCTAAAATTAACCTGACCACACCTAGACAGCCACAGCACAGCTCCTGTAAACTCCAAGAACAGTGCGGAGGACAGGAGGTAGAAGACAGCCGTGACTTTCAAAGTGCCATGACATTCAGCCATGTCAATTCAAAATGCAAAATGCTCTGAGCCATTGCATGTATGTGTTAGAAATCACACCACATCAAAACGCAATTCCAACACTACATCCATGATACTGATCTTAACAAAAGTCTCAAAGTGTCTAACAAAACTCTAAGGAAATTTGGAGGAAATTCCCCCATCCTCACTCATAGAAACCAAAACCATACAAAAACAAACCTTCAAAAAGTCCTTCATATCTGTCTGCAGGCTTTGTTATCTATGTGAAGTTTAATTCCTTCTCTTATCCTGCTTTTACCGAGCAAGGCTTTTGCTGCGGTTTTGTTACATACAACACCCATATTTCCAGTAGTCCACTTACTGTTGGAAGGAAAACATGAGGCTGAAGCAGAAGCTAGAAGCAGCAGCCTGCCACAAAACAGCATTGCACTATGCACAATGGTTTAGGCTATAGCTAAGGCCCCCACCAGCAGAAGATAGGTGTTTCTGTTACATCACCCACACAGTCATATAACATGGCCACAGGTACCACAGGGTGAAAAGAAGCCTTCCTGTTCTCATGCAGACTGGCTTCACTGCAGACAGCTGAGCATATGGTCAAATACTAAATGAAAATGCTTAGCACAACAGGGCCATAAAAAAAGACAAATTTTTACACTGTGTTGTTGCTTAAGAATGCCTGAAAAACAGCTGCTAAGCCTCTACAGTAGTATCAGCAACAGTGTTTCTTGTTAACTCTCTGAGAAAAATGTGATAACTAGCTGAAAAATGGCTCACCTCCTCATGGCTGCAGCACAGCCTACACACGCCTCCGAGAATACCATTGATGATCTGTATGGAGCACAGGATGAACTCTATCGCTCCCAAGACAAGGAGAATGGAGAACAGAGTGACGTTCCACTGCACAATGTTGTGAGGTTCTTGACATTTAGACCACATGTTATACTCAAACAGGTACCTGTACACATCAAATAAAAAAATATTGTGTCAGAGTGGGATAATTACCACACACTGGAACCAAATTACATCTGGTACATAATTGCATCAAGGATAATACAAAATGCAATGGTTCACTCCATGCAAATCCTGCTCTGTTTAAGCACATGTTGAACTATGAGCAACACAGTTTGGTTAAGTCTTAATTTCTTTTAACAAATCTAAGTTAGAAAGGCAAAACCTTCTATTATTGATCAAAACAAGATACAGGCTCAAGAAAATTGAAAGAGCAAAACCATTTTCCAAAACAAACACAGAGCTTCCAGGACTGGGTCTTTGCTCTGAAGACAGAATTACTGATGTGAAGCAAAGGGGTCTCTTCCTTTCTTGTGCTGCTGTCTCGGGGATCTCATATGCCTGCTCTGGACTAGTCACACGCAGAATAAATTCAGAGGGAGCAGATTCCAGCAGCTACTCCTCTTCCATGTCATCAGAACATGAGCGCTGATGAGGCTTCAGCAAGGAATTAACTCGGTTCCATATTCAGACTTAGTCAGGGGGAGGAATGCCCTTTTTCAGGAGAGATACAACTGGAATGTACAATCCAAAGTCTCTGCTGCAAAGGATCTTGGTGTGACTCAAAGTCCCCCCAAAGTCCTAAAATTGTATGTTTTATGTTCATATGAACTGTGTGTGGTATATAGATATATTTACATATATATATTTAGAAATCCATACCAGATAACCTTCTCTACCACAGGTTACTACAGTTAGTATTTTATTAACAGCATCACTCAGTTACTGCCAAGCGTCCTTTACCAGCCTGTAAGAAGAACACCCTTTTGTAATTCTTTCAGATACTTCGTATTGCAATCGATCAGTGCATTCAGATATGTAAAACTGAGGATTTAAATTTCTTTGGTTTTAAACTACAGCAGTGTGGGCTATTCTGATCCCATCTGTTTCGTTCTTCATGAGTGAGGAACATAAAATTATGGTTGGGTTCAGGAGTGAAACAAACCCTGTGTGTACATGCAGAAAGATGCAACATACTCCTGAACAGACAACTTACCCTCCTGAGGACTCAGTGAAAGGGTAGATCCAGTCTCTCTCTACATGAGTAAAACAATACGGTCCCTGAGACAAGCCCAGTGCCGAAATGATGATGCAGTATCCAGAACCAAGAATTCCAACAAAGGCTGCCAGGACTGAGGACAGCATCTGCACAGCAAACACAGACATCAGCTTTGAGCACAGCCATCCCTCGTCCCGAGGACTGACCGGGGCTGCAGTGTGAAGGCTCACTTACCGCACAGCTTTTCCCACAGCTCTCATGGCCAAAGCACCCACAGCAGTCATCATTGTGGAGCCCAATGAACACAGCAGCTGGAATGAGTACCTGGGTATGGGGCAAAGAGACCACTCTGCTCTGTTCTGTGCTGTTACACTGACAGGGCAGATAAAACACTCACACTGCATTCATTTACATTGCTTGTTGGCAGGGCGTGCAGAGCCTGTATAGTTGATCCAGTTTTCTCCTATGTGACACAGTAGGCATCTCACTGCTCTTCTCAGTAGCACCAACAACAGGACAGGTATATTTATACTTTGGGCATAAATAGCACTTTGGTGCATACAAAGTCTGTTGATTAAGATCATGCTGTGGTATTGCTGCAATTTGAGATGCTTCAACTTTAAAAAACCTTTGTTTACACTAAAGGCTGTATTCAGCAAATAACATGCTCTGCAAGAAAACTGCGTTCACTTTCTGCTGAGGGAGAACTACACGATAAGTCTCTGAGAATTGTTTCCTTAAAATGAGAACACCACCACCAGGGATGCTTCCAGAGACTGCTTACTGGAGACTGGTTATCACCTCCATGTGACAGAACAAGTCTGACTGTAGCAATAAGTTTGGGAACACCCTACGCAATTCCAGAAAACGTCTCATCACAGACATCTAGCAGCTTCTAGGACTTCACATCCACAAAATTTCCAGAGACAGAAGAGCAAAGCAACAAAGCAGACGCTATCCAAGCTTTTGGCATAAAATCAAGAAGCAGAAACAAACATAGAGCTGATTAAACAAAGTATACACCCCATACCCAGGAATGCCTCAGAAAACCATAAAGAAAGAGCAAAGTGCTACCAATGAACAGCTCAGATTTACTGAATGAGACAGAGCAGTCACATACTCATCACAGCCCTTACTTAAGCCTTTTTCTGATTCCCAGTGCTGCAGAAACAGAAGAGGTTGCACAAGAGCATGTCTCAGGAGCAATTCAATGGATTTTGCTTGGATCAGTATGTGTGTAAAGAGCAGTCTTTGCAAATCTCAGCCTAGTTTCCAATGGGGCTGCAAAACAGCTTTCAAACTGTGATTTGCTGACACCTTGAGATTTGCAGTCCTAAAAGGACTGCTAAAAGTGAATGAAAAAGGAAGCCCAGAGTGAGGAAACTTAAATATGCTAAATTGAGGTCCACACAATTGAAAAAGTAGAAAACAATTGCTTAAGATTAATGATCTCTTACAGAGAACACACTCAGTTCTTCACCCTTGTCTATTACTCTAATGTAAAGCCCTGGGAGCTGCTATTCGATTCTGTTGAATAAAGAGCTAAAACAGAGGAATTATGATCCTTGTCTTTCCACATCACAGGTAACATACATTAAGGAATTGTAACTAAATGCTAGTTATTTAGGGACATTAAAAAGGAGAATAACTCACTAACAGAATAAAAATGCAAGAATGAACCCTTTAAATAAATCATGTCCCACTGAAAGGTCTGCTTCCTGTTCTGCATTTGGGTTCTGCAACCTATAATCCAATTTTCAGCTATAAAGTGACAGAGAAGTTACAGATACAATAATCAATAGTAACTAATATTACCTGTGGTGCAATATAGCTAATTTTTCTTTTTCATATACAACTCCAGAGACTCCTGCTGACACGATATTCAACAAATTCATTCATTAATGTAACTGGTAAAGAAACAGTAATACCAAGTAGCTTCAAAACAAACTTGAAAGAATGCACTGGCTTATTACTTACCAAAAAGCCTCCACCTAAAATGCCATGAAGGCACTCCACGTATTTGCCGAGAAGATGCTCAGAAGCAAATCTTGTTTCTCCATTTGGAAAATAAAGTAAAATGTTGGCAACAATGCAGAGCACGGCAAGGATGAGCAACTTACAACCAATACACCTAGTACACCTTCCAAAACACATGTCCTTGGCTTTTCAAATACTTCTTTCACTAGTCCAATCCAACCTATCTCATATTCGTCCACACCTAAAAGAAGATCAGTTTTTATTCTCACCTCCTTAAGTAGTCGGGGTTACCCAGCTACCTGGATGACGTTTACCATGTCTTAATGACCATGATTCCCTCATTGTCAAGTGAGGGAACAAGGATGGCAGAATGACACCACTCATTTTAAATGAAGTAATTGTCGACAAACCAAATGCAATCAAGGACATACTGAATGCTAGGTAATTTGACTGTAATATATGATGCATGGAACGATTGCCAGTGAGCATGATTAGACATGAACAGCAGGCTCAAACCACAACATAGGTTCTTTGAGGAACTGAAATAAAAAGGTTTTGTTTTCTCTGTTAGAAGCAGCTTTAATCTGTAGGTTTATAGACTGATTCAGAACAAGCTGAAGCCAGGGAGAGACTCAGTTGACTTCAACAATACTGAGTCAGAGACCTGGCTATAAGTAGAATGAAGTCAACTGCAAAGAAGAGTATGTAGAGGTGCCTCTTGCCTTGCTGTCTGGTTAATAGAATAAGAGCAAACATCATCAGGAGGCTGAACAACAAACAGGATGGGCAGCCAGGCTTTTAAGAAGTGTACTTGTTCTTGCCCGTACAAGACAAGCTGAATTTAGGTTAACAGCCATATACTAAAGCTGAATCAAAAAATGCTGGTGAAGAACACTTACTGCTTCAAAAAGCGGATTATAAAATACACTTCTGCAATTAAAATTCAGAAACAGAAACACAAAGAAAGAACAACCCCCCAAAAGAGAGGAATATATGACAGAACTGTGTCCGAACACATATTCCGAACTGTGCACATGTAGTAGGTAATGTTAGTTTGCATACTAAATGGACACACAAAGTGGCCTGGAAAATCTAAGATCTATCCTGCTCTCTTTCCTTCATGCAGATGTTGCCAAAAGAGCCGAAAGTTTCTTTGTTCACATATATACAGCTCACCACAGAGGCATGTGTTGCCATGCCCCTTCCAAGCCAAATTGTTTTATGATTTTGTGATTCTATGATAACTAAGAAATGCACAGGACTAGATTAGATTCAGGAGATGTTGCTGCTGGCATCACCATAACACAATACAATTCCCATTGCAAAAAACAGTAGCAAGACAAACTGAACTTGAGAATGTTGAATTTACTGAATTTAAGATATTAAGAGACAGTAGTGAGGCTCTTTTGATTATCTGATGGGGAGAATACTCATCACTATAAATAGAAGTCCATCTTAAATCCACAGTATTCTGTAAAGTATTGCAATCAACATTGAAGCTTAGAGACAAAGGAAGAAAATATAATAATTAAAAAAAGAGAGCAGTCTTGCACGGATGTGGTTCTGTGACATAACCTCTCCGAGTATTGTGGCTGTTGGCCTTGGAGACTTCCGTCATCATGAGAAATATCCTCTGATTGTAGAAACATAAGCTTACCATTATTGTGCACTTCACCTTTGATGACTAAAATGAGCATAAACACCATCCTGCATGTTTCCTCTGCAGAAGGAGATGACTCCTCAGCTGAGAACTCCCTTCATTGTGTTGTTCTAAAAACAGCGCACACGCCTCAAAAAACACCACACAGCCTCCTCCAGCCCCCACCCCTGAGTTGATTTTATATGATATAAAATTTCAAATAATCAAGAACTTCCTATATTTAAAATAGATTTTTTCAAATGATTTTTTTTCCCCACATGTAGTAACTAAGATTAAATATTCTGAGCTGAAAAGCCCAAATGAAGTGAAGAGTTTTGGTGTTTAAAAGCCATGCCCTAAGGCCGTTTAAAGGCTGGTCAAAACACAGGCATCCTACTCTTACTGTCTTTGAGGGAACAACCAAGAATTTGATCAGATGGACAGCCAAGTGTTCCTTGTGTTGATTTTGTTAGTAGATGTGGTATGTAGAAATATTCCCTTATTCTGTACACTACCAAGCATGTGAGATGTGAGGCACTGCAGTATGCAGTTACTAAAAACAAAAGAAAAAAAGTTGAGTTCAGATCTCTCTTTTGCATATAGGTTACAAAAACCTTGAGCTTGTTCACTTCTCATGCCTGTTTTTCTCATAAATCCTACTGTTACTGCTTGCAAAGCAGATTTTTGCTATTTATCATGGGGATGTTTGGTTTCAAATGATGAAGCTGGCCCTAACACAAGCTGCTCATCTACCCAAGGAACAGCAGGGCCCAAGCTCCACCTTGGGACCATTCTCCATCTTTCTGTACCTGCTCTTCAACCAGGATGACAAGAGTAACAGAAATTACTTTCTCCAGCTCAGTGGTGCACCGGAAACCCTTGCTATATTTTTGGACAAGTCCTAGATTTACCTAATGCAAAGAGGAACAGACTGTTGATGACTCTCAAAGTTACCACAAAAGAGGTTCTTGTTCCTCTTAACAGACAAAGGCTAAAACGTTGGCAGTAATTGTTTCTGGCATCAGTGTTTTCTGAGCAAACATAAGCAATCTCCTGGTTTAAATTAAAGATTCCAGAAAGATGGAAAAAGGTTGCCACTTTCTACTAAAAAACATGATTTTCTTCTTCTCAGCAGTTTCTTTTGATGCTCAAAAGGTCCACCTCACTGCTTTACACAGCCTTACAGCCACTCTCGGACTGGGTTTGCTAAAATACACAACAGCGGTCAAGAGACACAACTGAAACAGACACATGACAAGTGACTTCCAATCACCTTGAAAACAATTCAAAGAAAAGAAACAAAAAGCCCTCAAGTGAGTAAAAGTTTCTTACTTTTTAAAACTCAGTCAGACATGCATCAGTTGGCTTTGCAAATGTCACTGCCATTTGGGCACTCCATTCTACAACTTTCACCAGAGAGCTTCTCGTGATAACTTTTTTTGTACAAGTTCTGGGCCCACCCACCATCAGGGCTGCAGTACCTCTCGTGGAGGCAGGGTCTGGGGGTAGCAGCTGGATGACATTGGTAGATGAGACATCGCCTGGGAAACAGCAGCATGGGCTGCACAGACACATTTGGAAAGACTCTGCAGTGCAGTGCACGTGTACCAACATAGGTTATGAAATCATGCTCATATTTCCTTATAAGCTGTTCTCATTTGTTCCTCTCTTACAGTTTTGTAGGTTACTGCTCACAGGGGCAAATACTAGCACAGACCACTGGGAATGTGTGATGAATACATCGTCATCTGTTAACGAAGCTAAGGCCAGCTGCTCAGACAGAGCTCCCAATGGCCTGAGAAACACCCACAGCTCCCCTTTAATCAAATGGAGAAACACCCATCCACGCTACCACCTATTTCTCAATGCCCAAATGATGCATTGCTCATGTTTTTCCAGTCCCAAAAACACAATGCTGTAGCTGTAATTGTCCTCAGGCATGCCACCTCAGAGGTGTATGTCAGTCCATCAGCCAGCTCCACCCAGACAGTCACAGTAGGAAACTGCTCCCCTTAAGTCCACGGTGCCTACGCTCTCCTGGCTACAGCCAGACAATAATTTCCAGTTTTCCTTTATTAACTACGTGACAACTACTTGGATGAACTAATGAGCTAATTCTGAGAAGGAGGCAACCACCTGTTGCCATCAAACAGGTCACAGAACATGGAAGCAATCGCTCCTTACATAGCTCTAACACGTGCATATTCTTGCTTGCTATCTCTGTCTTCACTTTGAGACAGAAAGCTGCTCTGAATGGAGGAAGAAGCCAGCTTGAAGCAAGCAACCACACTTAAATGCAACAACACACAACTACAACATGGGAACATATAGACATATAGTTTGTTAGTAATAATGCTGACTGCAGAAGCAGTCAGCAGTGATGCAACAAAAGTAGTATGGACACTTAATCAATCAGCTCAGAGAACTGAAACCTTAAAATCACAGTGCAACTACCACTACATAAGTCTATAGAAGTTCCTCTGTCTGGAGAAGAGTCCATAATCCTTACTTAAGGACAACTGTTATTAACCCTACACTTGCAACGCCACTGTACCTCACTCCACAAATATGCCACTTCAAAAAGTTGTTTTCTGTGGCATATAAAAACCATGATGTAGCCTGCATTCATTACTCCTTGCAGCAATGTAATTATGACAAAAGTAGAACATAAAACAAGCAAGTTCTGTAACTATTTCTGGTCACAGCTTGGGAGTGAAACCTTGGCTATGCAAAGTGACTCACAAAAGTTTTTTTCCCTTGATCTGTAGTATTTACACAGGCTTACTGTCTGTATTTCTCTTCTATCCCTAAAACTGTGACAATTTTGCAAAAGGTACACAAGTGTGAAGCATTACAGTACTATAAGCATACTCTGTTCTATCCTATGTGCATGCAACAGCTGTACAAATCAGAAAATTGGGTTTAGATTAGCATACGTATCTCTGCATAGCACAACATGATAAACAGATTATTTTCAGGCTTGGAATACGCCAATTTTGTAATCCTCCCCTACCCCACATACATCAATGCACATAAAATAGACACCACAAAAAGACTCTCCACTAACTCCATTAACTCCCAAGACTTTAATCACTTACATCCACCCTGAGGTGAAGTCACAAGGCTTACTGCTGTCCCAGCTGAGAGCTGTTCAGGGGAATACAAAAGGCTGAAGGAAAATTAAAATGTGTCTTTGGAACCATTGCAATTATAAAGTCTTCACGCAGTTCTTCATATGCAGGCCTTGTAAGTGGGTTGCCAATTGATCCAGAATCTGATTAATGGCCAATGAATGTAAGATTATTATAGAATCATAGAATCATAAAAGGAATGAGATTCCAAGCCACCTCGCAGCAAAATTATTTTATTTGAGATTACGGTCCAAAGAAGAATACTCCGCTGGGTGCCTTTTGAAGGCCTGTTGTAAGGACTAGATTACATGCACTCACAGCCACTGAGAACTGCTCCTCGCATGGTGGTCACAGTCACACCTGCTACTGCAGCTGTGCAGATGGTGGGAATAGTTCCCTGTGGTGGGGAGCTCCTGGCCTAGCCACTTACCTGTAAAGCATTAAGAATGTACTTCTTGACAAGTTCAAGCAAAGCTAGGCTGATTCTGAGGCCTCTTGAGCATTCATCCCAAATTCCAACATATTCAGTAGCACCTTTAAAAAGAGTAAGCAAAGATCTACAATGAGGTAGAGTGCACGTAGTGCAACAAAACTCTGAAAACAGTCAAAAACAGTCTGAAGAAGCAAAAGTTTCCTTATGTCACTGGAGCCCACAGGAAAGGCACATGCTCACGTATGACACAAGAGGAGCTGCAGAAGAAAAATGGTTTCCGTGCAGCCCCTCAAAGCATTGCAAAGGAAAGGAAACAGCTGTAATTGTTGTATTGTTGTAAACTGCTAAATTGTAAATTATTGTAATTTTATTAAAAATTACAAAAAAAATTGTAAATTGTAATTGTAAATTATTGTTGTAAATTGTTGTAATTGTAATTGTTGTAAATTGCTGTAATGAGTAGAACAGATGTACAAAAGCAGCCTAAGCTTAATTCAACTCTTTATCATATCTGCTTTGTCACCTCCCATCTTCCACCAGCAAGGATTATCAAAAGACATACAAAATTAAAAAAAAAAAANTATAAAAAAACAAAAAAAAATAAAAAAAAAAAAAAAAAGTACTACATCTAAGGAGAGCACAAAAGCAGTGACAGAAGAGGTTACAGACTTCATCCAACAGTTTAATGGATGAAGGAACACAATTCCTTGGACAGCTCCAGCTTGTCATCCTCTCATGTTTGCTTCCTGAGCACCGCTAGCACTTTCCACAGCAGTAACCGGGCAGAATACAAACACGTACAGATCACCAGAAATGACTTTTCTCCTCACATTTCTCCTTGGGAAAGCACAGATCTTAGAGCTATGAATGTGAAATTCGCTTTCACAGGTAATCTGCAACTCCTATATGGTATTTGCCCATGAGGACATTTGGAGGCTCTTTTTAAACTCCAGAAAATAAGTAAATACACCAGCAAACACAGGTCAGTTGGCTAACCGATGACACACAAGGCTCAAGGCCGGAGGACTCAGTGTGACTGCAGGCTGCCCGTGGAGGGAAACGACTCCCCAGAGCGAAAGCAGTCAAAGCACCCACCAATCAGCAGGTCACCAAAAGGCAGAAGACAAACACAGAGAAACACGTGTTGTCATTTTCTTCCCTCTAGGAAGTAGTGTTCTTTACAAAAAGACAGAATACCTTCACAGATTAGGACTGATTATTTCAGTTAGAAAAATTATATTGATGCAAACAAAAGTGCCTAATTGGTAAAATGCTCAGTATCATACACAATAAAATGCTATTAAAATTTATCATTACTGACTTAATCTTGATATTTCAAGATTCTGAATGAATGTTGTCAACCTAAGAATTTAGATAATTTTTTCCCCTTGAGTACCAAGTTTGAGAACTCACTGTGTATACCAAGCTTATATGCTATAGATCTTCGACAGTGAGTGGCTGGATGCCATTTCTGCTGCATTTCAGATTTAAAAATAAATCATACTTTTAATTATATTTAACAAAAAGAGAACCACACAACCTGCTATGCTTAAAGTTTTCAAGCCACCCCTTTAGCTGAGTAGAAAGGTGGCAAACAAGTAAAGAAAAGGAAGGGATATAGCTGCAGAATAACTCTGAAAAACAGCTAGCAGAAAATCCCATTCCCATATGAGTGCTTAACTGGTGCAAAGATTATAAAACAGTAATCCAAGAACCGTAAGATAGTTCCATTTTTCTCCCCCAAAATAAAACTAAGAACTAGAATTTAAAAGCAGGTCTTGCAAATAACTCAGGAAGGACTTCCTTAAGATTGTAAATTATGTTTATGAAGAGGAAAAAGAAGAGTTATCACCACTGCTTACGTACAAGAGTTCTAAATACAGGGGTTATGGGGTCCACGGTTCTCATGCTGTTATAACCTCACACTGCTAAAGAGGTAATTTTTAAGGATCTTGAAAGCCATGGAAAACATTTCTATCTTTACTTGTTAAAGTAAAGCACTCAGCTTTGGCCATAGCGCCCCAATGGCAACTGCTCCAGCACTGCACGTGCGCAGCTCTGCGCAGATGCAGAGTCTGGACTCGCTGACCATCTTCCCTAATAGCCTTCACATGTGTTATACTGGGAGATATTTTCTCACTTGCAGAGTAAATCCACAGCCATCTGAAACCACTCCCGTGCCAAAGCTCATGCAGCTGCTGCTGACGGACGTGCGGGCAATGCCTCAACGATCCACCACACTGAAGCAGGCTGTGTCACTCCCAGAGGGAAGGCATTTTCAGAACTAGATTTGCTAATGCTGTAAAAAGCAGAAAATAAGCAAGATTAGCAAACATAAAAATTCTGGGTCAGTTAAAAATAAACCATTGTATACCTACAAGACATGACTCATCCCCTCTTGCGAGCATTCCTACCGGAACCAGAGGCGATACCCACACAGGCAAATGACAAGAACGCCATCCTAATGCTAAACCATAGTTGCTTTTATTAAAGTAAAGGGCTGGGTTAGCCTAGACTCCTTACACCAGCACAAAACTGGAGAAAATTTAAGGAGAGAAACTCCAAAGTGGTAATATAAAGCATAATCCGAAACAAACATGACGCAATGAGTTTCATACTTTGAAATAACAGATGCATATGAAAGATAAAGTGCTGGATGGATCCAAAGTCCTCTTATAGCCACATAATGCCTGTATCAATAGGGCATTTCAACTTCGTAACTAATATTTGGTTAAGCTCAAGCACAATCCTGCCAATAAATTAAAGTAAACACACTTATCTAGAGTACATAAAAGCAGACTAACACAGCCTGGTACTTACACACATGGGAATTCCTGAATGTGCATGAGCAGTCACTGAGCCTGTATGACTTCCTTCGTTCTCCTTCAGTATACTCAGCACTGCACAGAACATTGAGACCACTTTCAGATACAAGATCTTGCTAAGCATGGATCTTGCTGGGTTTGACCAGATGCAGATCCCATCCACCTAGAGCATTTCATTTCTGCCCTTCAAACACAGTAACGAAACAGAATCACTGCAGAGAAAGAACAGTTTCGGAGGCTGACTGGTGCGGCAGCAGAATCACACAAAACGCCTCTGGAGGGCTTTGCTGCAGTGCTCACCAGCTCTCAGGTGGTGCTCCACTTTCCACCCCACCAGCTCACAGACCAGTGCATTTCCTGCCACACTGAGGCCCCAGCTGGAGGTGGAAACGCAGGGCCTTGCTGTTTGCAGAGGGGAGCAGCAGAGCTCTTGAGGGTGCAGCAGTATTGACAGAAGGTATATCCTCTCCAAAATGTTTGGCGTCATCAAAGCTGTGATTCCTTCTCCACCTGGAGGTGTTTCCCAAACATTCATGCACTAGGGGAAGAAAAAGCTCTTTTTTCACCTGAGTTATCCAACAACAAAAAGATTATTATTATAAATTTATACTAAAAACAGCATAGAAGCAAGGCAATTTCTTCATCTCACACACACACACAGCCAATAAAGTCATGCCATCCCCCACTTCTCCAACTCCATCTTTTAGACAAAGATATAAGCGTTATAAATGAACACATTGTTCTGCAACAGCAACCCAGTCAGCATTCATGAGGCCAGAGTAGGAAAGTACTAATAATGATTATCACTACGTGAGGTGAAATCTTCAGCCTTCACAAAGAATAGATTTCAACTGCAGATTAATCACAGATAAAAATTTTCATAATGCACTTGAAGGGTACTTAATACTTCGTGCATTTATGGTTGGATTGCAGCCTTTTTTTTTTTTTTTAGTGAGTATTCGCAAGGGCTGAAAAAGCTCAGAACCTGCCTGCAACAGAACTGTGCTCATCAAAAAGGCTTCTGAGAGGCATGCAAAAACATGGAGAGAACTCTTTTGCCTTCAGCACACGATCTGTAGACTACCTGTCCAATAATAAAAGCCTAGACCACAAGACTGCTTGCCCAAAGACGTCCTGTAAATCCTGCCAACTATGTATGCACCCAAACTCCTGCTTTGCTGGACAGCTGTTAGCAAAGTCCTGAACACCAGGACGCAGCTTCCAGGCACAGCTGCTCCTCCTCTGCAGCCTACTGTGCCTCGAACTCTCCTGTTTCTCAAGGCTTCGTGCAAGACAAGAGGAAGGCACTCCCCAGAAGATTAGTCCACTATCTACTGATAAGGAGCTTCACACAGAGTAATAAATGTGGTTTAAAATGTCCTCAGGCTGAGGAAGGCCATGACTTTTGTCATGCTGAGGAGGCATTCTAACATCCACTGTTCCAAGCTGGACACCCCGACTTCTACAGCTGTGCTCCAAAAGCAGCAGTCTTTGCTCCATTCTAAAATGAGCCTCTGAACACTGGTTTGGCACAATCTACTAATTTCCCTCTTTTCCCTTTGATGGGATCAAGGCATGACCCACTCCTGCTCCTGGCCAGCAGCATATTCCATGTGGAAATAACTCCTTCTCCACCCACCTCCACCATCCACCATGGGGCAGACACAGTTTCCAGAGCCACTGGGAGGAGTGCCAGCTCTCAGGCCCCTTTGCAGATCTAGCCCTAAATCACATCAGGCAGATGAAGCACCTCCCATGGCTCTTCCAGCATGCATCACCTGGCTCAGCAGAGCACGTGTGCACACACATCCTGCGCTTCCAATGCCATACACACGCACACACACCTGCTGAGCATTAAACAAACACCTCTGCCTAACACTGAGCTGGCCCAAATTACCTTCCTAAACCTACAAATATGTTGTAAAGTTTTATGTCTGCTTCCAAAGCTGCTATCTATCTGTATGTTTTGGTTTCAGCATTACTCAGTATGTGGATTTTCCCACTTTGAAAATACAAAACTCACTAGTCCAACAGGGAGCTCACCAGGCTTAAGAGTCTGCCCTATGCTCCCTCATGCTGGATGCAGCTCTCACTGATGTCATTAAAAAGTTTCCCCAAGTAAAGGTTACAGGCATGGGTGTGCACTTAGCCAAGTGTTTCAAAATAGCCTCCGTGAGTCATGCTGTAGCCATTTGCTCCTTCCTAAAAACATTTCTCAACAGGCAATGAGCATGCTACTGTATGACTAATAACTTTTTCCTGAAGCCTGGGATTAGAAGGAATGCTTGCTCTTGGCAGGGCCAAGCATGAAACCGAAGTCTATCGTGTCAAACGGGTGGGTGTGCAGTGCGCTACCCACCTGCTGAGCTAATGCAAGCGGTGACTTCTTCTGTGGTAAGAACACAACTCTTCTCTCTCTTCCCCACACGTTTCACAACTACCCTTTTACTGGAAAGTGTAACTGGACAAAGTTTGAACATCTAATCAGCAAGAAATTAAACATGTAACTTTGTTTTCCCATGCATAATTCTTTTGAAATATACCTATACACATGATCTTATCTATATCTTTTGAGTAGAAACGCTTCAACAGAAAAATAATTTAGGAGCAAGCCCTTTGTATCACATACCCTAGAACACTGTGCAGAATGTTGTGCTTTTTTTTTTTTTTAATTGTTCTTAGTATGTTGTAACAATTGCTGCATATGAGACAGAGTAATGTTGTCAGGGATAATTATTGGGACACTCAAGAAAATAGAGATAACTAAAAGAAAGTCTTTGTCTTAATTTTTCTGTATTTTTTACTTCCTAAAGACTAATAACAGCTCGGAAACCATCTGTCCCCACATTGTTACAGACACCACCAAATCGCAGCATCACTAAAGAAGAATCATTTCTGGGGTCTATCAGCAGAACTGAAAAGATCCCTTGTTTCCAAGCCGAACAGAGAGAAAACCACTGAGTACAGACACCAGGACTGGGAGCAGACTGTTCATCGTTGGAATCTATAAACCAAACGCCAGTGCATTCCTAGTGACTGCTGTCAGCAAAGCATGGCTCAACAAACACAGGAACCCCTTGGTGGATTCTGTAGCCTCCACCATGACAAAGTCAGAGCGGATAAGCCATGGCAAGTCATCAAAGCTGTCAAGACGAAGTCACCGCCTGGACTCTGACCTACCTTGTCCTATAGAGCAGCAGACTCCCTCAGACCTGGAGGAGCTGCTGTAACTCCTCCCTGAACTCGAGGAACATGGCTTTTCACCATCAGGTGAAGAGGACAGTGTTTTCAGAAGGAAACGGGATGCTCTTGTGTGAGCAGAACAGTATAGCAACGGCACAGAGACTGTGGAGGAATGTGGAGCCAGACTGAGTAAATGGCTTTTAATTTCTAGGCCAAATCTACTCCTTTGCAAGAACAGCCTGTTGGAGAAAGCTATCAAGACAAAGTGAAGCTCCTGCCTGCATCAGCTCTAAGCCTGCAACAAAACTGTGCTGCCCCAGGTATAGAAGATGTTTACTAGCATCTGTTTAGATAAATGCTTTTGGGGAAAAAAGTCTCAATATGACTGATCTCTCTTCTACTTCCCAGTCACGTGCTTCTCCTCTCTGTTGCTCTCACAGCAGTAGAAACGCAGCCCAGCTTCTCCTCACAGGACTGGTGTTCCAGTCCCTCCAGCATTCCTGCAGCTGCCCATTGCCCAGAACTGGACCCATTGCTACAGGCGTGGCCTCACCATTGCTGAGCAGTGCGGCAAGATCACCTCGACCTGCTGGCAGCACTCTTGATGCAGCCTGGGATTCTCTTAGACTTCCCTGTGGCAAGGCCCGTGTTCCTCTTGGTGTCCCACAGGATCCCTTGGGCCTTTGCTGCTAAGCTGCTTTCCAGATCAATTTGTCTAAACCATTCCTAAAAGAGCAGTTGCAATCTTACCTCCATAAAAATCCTCTCTTGCCAGACACTGCAAGCTGCTGAAAGGGACTTGTCATTTTTACCTGTCATCAGGTAAAAATAACTTTTGAGGATGATACGTGCTCAAACTAATTACTTCTTATTTTGTAATTTCGATGATTTATGTGATCTTTGGGAGCCAGATGATAGACAAATTCTTAAGAACGGCAGTATGCCAGTTTCCTCTCTTGAGTAATAAACTAAGCAAATGATCACCATGCTACTGAAAGGGCATTTTCCTCAAATAGGAAGTGCACTATGCGTGTGTAATGTGTTGAGTAGTAGTTCACCTATTTCTGAAAAATGCATAAATACTCCATTTGCGGTTCATACTGAAAGTTGGTTGCAGTTCACTTACCAGACCCCAAAGATTTCGTAGAGACTTGGGATATTCAGCACCTTGACATTTAGGTCACTTACTGTGTTGACTAAACAGAAATTATAGGTGATTAACTTCAGAAATCCAAGTTTGACAATGTTGCCCTTAAATTCCACATAAAGAAGGAATGCAGGCTACATTACGGAAAGGTGGGGAGATTTAATGTTTGTGCTAGTTTGTGATGTTTTGGCAAATGTTGTTCCATGAAGTGGAATGATTTCTTAAAACATGGAAGAAAAAAATCAAGGAAATTAGTGACTAAAGACAGACAAAAATACGAAAAGCATGCTGCTAGAAAACACTGGAGTTTTAACAAAGTCAAAGTGCAGATCTGCATGCCTGTAAGCACCCTGTTCCATCTGTGACTATTTGCTGTGAGCACGAGCTAATACAGCAATGCAACTTGATCTCAAAAAAATCACTTCTGCTTGAGTTCTGGAGAAATGGCAATTTAACCCATGTACATGCATACATAGAATGTCTTAACACACTTCAGTGCTATTGTCAAATTTACAGCATGAGCTCTGCACTCAAAGGAGACTTCTAAGTCAGTAAAAACACCAAGATACAAAGATGGAGCTGGGTACAAAGACCTCATTGCATTAAGATGAGACTTCATGTAACAGGTGGGGTAGCTTTTGGTTGCTCTAATTATAATCTTAGAACACAAAATACTTTTATTCAAAAAGGCAAGGGCGTAACAGCAGCTGAAGCACTTGCACAAGGTCAGACAGCAGTGAGTCAGAGGAGCCGCAGACAATCCCCATGTATAAACGAAACACAATGTGGCATGCTATTATGACACACACTGGTGATGGTCTAAAAGAACCTGCACTGCCTCATCTAGGCTATAACGTTTGCTACGGCTTTGAAATATATTAACCATTTAAAAAGTATTTTAATTTGCTCCCTCGATAGATATAAGAGTAAGTATCTGGTTAAATGTGAAAGCAATTGTTCTCAGCTGCAATGATGAGCTACCAAGTTCACAAAAAGGCAGCAATAAAAGCACTAATTCACACACACAAAACTTAAAATTATTAAAAGAAATCCTCAGTACCGCGCGTATAAGTCCTTCCTTTGTTCCAAAATCACTCCAGACTGCTCATGGTCTGACAGGGAAAGCAGAAGTGGAGATACCACAAAAAGAACAGAAACAAAAAGATACCTCTACCTTAGACAAACGAGTGCAGCACACCCTGCTGCAGCCAAGCTGTTGCCAGTTTCCACAGCAGTACTCTGCTGCTAAACCGTACCTCCTATGATTTTTTCTAAACCCAACACTGGTGTACACTTTAACCTTAAGCAAATTTGACCATGGAACCCGATGTACTGGGAGGTTCCCCTGCCTGTGGCAGGGGGTTTGGAACTAAATTACCTTTAAGGTCCCTTCCAACCCAAACCAGTCTGCGATTCTATGATTTTAAAGGAACTAATTTCCACAAAAGTCAGCAACATCCTCCTGACTACAGGTCTGGTTAATTAGACCAGATTCAGACCTTCGCAAAACAAGCTGCAGCCAACATTTTCTAGTTTTCTTTTAAATTCAAAGAGACTAAGTGAATATGATTGGAAAAACCTATACTAATGAACACAGCTATCTATAACCCTTCAACATTACTGATTAGTAACCAGTGTCACAGCACAGAGAGGCCCAATACTACATCAGCTAGCTTTGCAATCTCAAGGCGCAATTTTAACAGCTGACTTAACTGATCAAAGTGCAAATTGTTGCTGGAGGTTCAGTCTTGCTCTCTCCTTGGATCCATATATTCCTGCTTCTTCCCCCATCCTGGACCTTCCATTCCTGCTGCCTTGCTTGGACCAGATCAGAGAACCAACCTGGATGAAAACTTATCTAATGCTCGAGTAAATTAAAAAACTGTAAATAAAACAACTAGCTTTCAGCCCAATCAGTCCCTTGATCTACTGTGTAGAAGAAAAAGCACTACTGCCAATGACTTCTCCCTTTGCAGGCTGGACTGTGCCCGCAGCTGCAGCGAGGAGGCTGAGGTCAGCCACTGACCACTGCGTGGCACTGGGGAGGCCGTGCTCGAGTGCAGTGGGGAAGGCCGCCATCGCCCTCCCCTTTAGAGGAACACATTTTCATGGTTAAAGCATTAAAAACATAGCAAAGGGAGAAGGGGAAAGAAATGGAAGGAGATTAACTAACTGGGAAGAGAATAACAGTCTATAAATCTCTGTGGTGTTTTCCAGATCCCTGTTGCTGCAGTGCGAAGTGCCTTCTGAAGTACTTCTCTCATCATGTCTCTTGCTCAGATAAACTGCAGTATGCTGCCCTCCCTTTCCTTGCGTGGAGTCCAGGTGCCTCTACATCCAAGCACCAAGGAGGAGGGCTGCACAAAGGCAAGCTGTTCCTTTAATTACAAAGGCAGAGGAGTGAGCAGGTCAGCACCAAGTGGGGCTGCACCAAGACTGACACTGCATGGCTTCCTCATGGTTCAGAGCAGTGCAGGACTGGGCCAGCAGCTTTACAGAGCTTCTTCCTCCCAGGTGCCTGGCCCTGCAGCTCCAGAGCCCACTCAGCAGGATGGAAGTGGCAGCAGCTGCTGCGGCTCTGATGGGCTGAGCCTGGTCAGGTCCTCAGCAAAGCACTGTGAGCAGGAAGGCCAACCCTGCTGTTCCCAGTCCTCCTTTTTCCATTGAAGAGTGCTTGGTGGAAGAATTGAGGAGGAAAGCAGCGACAGGAGGAGGCTGAGCAGGACAGGTCTGCATGGCTGCCAGCACAGACGGGACAGGAATGGGCAGGGTGACAGCTGGAGCAGCCTGTGGGACAAAGCAGAGCTGGGTGAGAAGCAGCAGGGGCAGTGCAGGATGCAGCCCGGCACTGCTGACAGCAGGAGATGCAGGAGGAAGACTGTGTAAGAGACAGATAGGAAAAAGTGAAGCATGAAATCCAAGAGCTGCTACAGTCCCTTGACCTGAGGCCAACTTCAGATGGGTCAGGATGTTTTTTTCACAGTGAGATAGAGATAATTAACTAGAAATATTTCTAATTTGTTTCTGTTTTTTTCTGATCTACTTTATGTCTAGCTTTTTTTCTAACCAGTACCACCAAGACCAGGATTGGGCTCTTTGAATCTTTATGTTTCCACTGGTAGGATCCACCACAGCCTTAATGCAAAGGTGGGTGCAGCAGAGGCACCACACCCTGAGGGCCACGCCAGGCCCTCCATCCCCGATAACTGCTATCACAGCAGGAGAAGTATCGCCTCAAAACAACGTGGCAATGCTCTGAAAGTGACAGGGTACAGCCTGGTACCACACCATTAAATATTAACACAAGTGATAACAGATCTGCTCAAAGAGAGACAACTCAAGTCTAAAGGTATGACAAAAAAAAAGTGAGTCATCTCAAGTCTGAAGCTATAAAATATTGCAAGACCTGATTCATTGTAGTTTTGAGAGGAAAGGTATATGTGGAAAAAAAATCAGAAATTTAATTTACTCTTTGAAACAAAATGTGTTTGTATCCAAACCCAAATGCGCCATTCTTACAGTTCTATGGAACGATCCAGTCATTTGCACTTGATCTGGGTTGCTTCCATGCCTTCAGAAAAAAGCAAACAATAAAAAACCTGTCAGCCCACACATAATTCACCTCTGAAATAAGCAGCATCTTTCTGTACCTCCTAACTGCATGGTGGCTGGCTTCAAGTCTGAAGTAGAAACAGGAGCGAGACAGAATTTATAGAATAGATTAGCTGTTAGCCAGCTTTAGACACGTTAGAAAACACAATAAAATTTCACAGCACATTTCTAAAAAAGAATACAAAAAAAGCAACACATTATGTTTCTACAGTGGAGATCCTGTATGAGCTTCTAGTATGGATGAAGTAGCACAATCAATGGGCTCTCACTCTCAATTACCTATTTATTTTTGCTGACATTTGGTTCTCAGCAACCCCTGACATTACTTTCCCTGCACCACAAAGTTAAGTGCCTTTATTTATCTGTTCATGATATGGAAATTTATTGCAGCTGCCTACTCATTACCGCACAGAAACGCCTATCTTCCACTCACCTCAGACTTACATTTGTTGAAACAAAGTTATCCAGGAAGCAGAAAGGGTTGCCATGGATATAAAACCAATTTAAAAGAGGCTGCTGCAAAACCTCCATTAATTATTTATGGTAAAAACATTTCTCCTCCCATTAAATGCAATCTGTATTGTTCTTATTATGCAATAGGAAAAATCTGTCTGCTCTGCACTTCATGTATACACTTTGCTTCAGCAAGAAATTCACCAGTACACAATCTTGCACCTTTTTTTTTTTTTTTAAATGTTTCATGATGATAGAACTTAATATTGGAGTGGTGAAAAGGAATTCACGATTTGTGCCAACTCTGAGCACCCAAGCGACGGTCCATCTGAAAAAGCTGGATATAACTTGATCCTAAAAAAGCAATAAAGGTCTGTCTGGTTTGTTTTAAACAAAAAAAATCTAATTCAGAACGTAAATCTAGAATTCACTTTCAGTTCTGAAATACAGATTGTGAAATTCAGAAATGCATACATTGAATGTTTTCTATAAAATGAAATGGTCTGTGTCCAATCTCAGCAATAAAGTAAACCTTAATGGATAGAATACAGCAGAAGACAAACCTGTGAAACAGTGAACGTTCAAATTCTGCTTTTGACAGGACGCTTGTATGCCACTCCTGAAAAAAAAAAAGAAGCAAAGCACAACTAAATGAGGCAACAGCTAGAATATCCTCTTGTTTAGTAACAATTCAGTAGTAGAGCTCTGTCCAAACAGACACAGCACAGTAACAACATTTAGAGCTACTTTACAAGGCAGAGCATACAGAGAGGCAAGATTCTCAGTGCCAAGGATCATTGACATCGAATGCGGATGCAGTTCCTAACATATAATTCTACTCCTAGCCTGGCAAATGTGATAACAACAAAGCAGCAATTACAGCCACAAGCAGGGTGTAGTAGGAAACAGCTGATAGGCCCCAGACCACCTGGCCATCTATTTACAGAGCAACCAGCTTGTCGCTGCACCAAGTGTTAACTTCATGGCTGCACGGTGGTTTGGCAGAGGGTGGAGGAGGAATATCTTCTCCAACAAGGCTTCCCACAGCAGCCAGTGGGAACTGCCACACATGCAGGCTGTGTAATGAGAGCTTTAACACAGAACTGAAAATTAAACATTTTGCTTATTCTGAAAAACAAAAAAACATCTCGTAATTGTGAGTTCTAGGCATCCCAAATGGGTGTTTCCTTCAGCATTTCTTGATTCTAGCTATCCAAGGAGCTTAGCATAGAAGAAAATTCTCTTCAGAATGAAAACGTCCCTTGTGAGCAGAATTCAAATACAGCGAAGTTAAATAAAGAGGAAATGAATTGTAAATATGGACTGTGACCTCTCTCTTAGCAAACACGTCCTCAGTGAAATCAGCTCGGGAGCTGGACAGCCCGCTGGGGGCACAGCGGTGGTTGTGAGTATGGCAAACACCAAACACCTCCTTCTCACAGCAAACAAATTAAATAATTACATTCTTATTGTCAATCAAAAGCTGCACAGGATTGCATCAAAGTACACATAGAGCTTGAAAGATACGATCCATGGCAATTCTTAAATTTGAATAAATTCAGAACCATAGCAGTCTTTGACATTTGATATAGAATGGAAACAGGAATGGTCTATTCCCACTTCTGCAGAAGAAAAGCCAGTCCTCCTCTCTTTTTCCACCCTATCTCCCTACAAAATCAGCAGTTTACAGTCCATAAGAAGTACCCTCAATTTGGATGAGCAGTCTAGAAGTAAAACAGAACCTATCACCCAGGTGTTTCAGGTATCAAGAGCATAACACAAGATTAACATCTTTTCCGCTGTATAAATTCTTTCCAGGATTCATTATTTTTCTCTGTAACACATGAACCACTTCCATGTAATGGATTTTTGAGCAAGGATGTCTTTAAGGCAGACACATCTCTCATAGGAAAATGGGGAGGAGACACAAAGAGCCAAGAGGCCATGAGGGCACCGTTCCAGTGGAGCATTTGAGCAATTGGGCTCGGCACTGCCAACAGAAGATACAAAGACAAGAAGCTGGGATGTACTGGAGAAAGGTACCTGGTGCAGCAGGTGTTCAGCTCACATCCTGCTGCCCCAGGAGCTCACGTGGTGCTGGAGAGCCAGCATCTGGGAAATGCTGCTTGTGGGCAGCAGAAGCAGCAGTAGAAATTAAAAGCTAGTCCTCCTTTGCTCCCTTCTCCTCCATCAAGTCTGGAAATATAGATGAGAAAAAGAGGTAATTTGTGACAGGCTGAAAGCAAAGCAACTACACACAAATTCACAACATTACTCCTGCTTTATGCTTGGGCCGCTTAGGCCATACATTGCTCCAGGCATGCAGCAAGTTAATTAATTCACGGGAGGATTTTCCTCGCAGTTGCATTGATATCTAGTGCAGGATAGGAACGCCCAGGCTTTTTCTTTGGAATTTACATTCCATTAGGACCATGCTTGCATTGTAGTAAAGACAGAAGCAATCTCCAGCTACACAAGTGCTCACAGGGTAAGTGATATCTGGGGCAGCAGCCACAGCCACAGCAGCACCTGCTGCATTGCCACCATTCTTCAAAGTATCTGCATGGGAGAGACTTATCCAAGTCTGAGCGGTCTGAACGTTCCCTTGAAAGGAGAAGGGAAGAAAAAAGCAGAGCAGAAAGATCCACCCACTGCATGATCAGGCTGTAAGGACTTGGTACTTCCAGGTGCAAAGAAGCAAATTCCATGCTCAGAAGCAGAGTTGAGAAAAATTCCTTGATTAATGATGTTTGTTTTTGTAGATGACACAAATGTATGAGAATTTAAGTATATAGGGAGAAAGCAAGAGAGACATAAAAAATAACCGTCAGAAACAACGACACAAGGATTACCATCCGCCCTTGCTGGTCTTTGTGGGAGCTGCTGCACTACTGGAAGGTGTAGCCAAGATTTTACTCAATCAACAGGACTTCCAGCTTCTCATGGTTTCAAGGCCTTACAAAACTCACACAAATGTTATTTATAATGTTCCTATGTTTTCTGCTTTGAGCATTGTGATTTACAGGAAAAAAAAACAATTTTGATTAATACATGACAAAACAGCTGTTCTGTAAAGGAACAAAAATATATACTGTATATACCACAAGATTCAACAAGCATAATCGTATTAAGAAGAGGCCTTACGTGAACGTAGTTATTTAATTTTTACATACTTAAAAATGACATAAATCAGAGAAGCATCAGTCTGCTTAGTGGCCACATTCCTACTTGCTGCTGAAAGACAGTTACTTTTGGCCCCACGGTTAGAGGAGAACGAAGGACAAGTTCAGCGATACCTTAACAGCAGATGTTATGCACAGAGAAAAAAGGTTGGAGGCATTTGTGGGAAAGGTGTAGAGGGGCGGTGGGGCAGCATGATCTTTAGTAAAATGGAAGGTAATTTAACTAAAAAGAGCAGTACAACAGCAAGGAAGGCTGAGTTACAGTAAAGTTTATTTTCTGTATAATTTCACTTCTAATGAGAATATCAGAAAACAGCATATGTCTGACACTGATGGAAATAAAAGCTTCTTTTCTAATATTTTTATCTAATGGGAAAGGACTAGGCTATCAGATACCATAGGGATGGCATGGAATGAAAACTTTACATAGAATAGGACACAAAAATTCAGATTTCTTCACTTGGTCCATCTCCATTCTCAAGAGAGGCACAGGAACCTCCCTCTCTACGCTGGCAATTATTTACCTGTAGTTAATACTTAGTCTGGGATCTGGCCATCAAGCTGAAACCACAACTAAGTTCAGACTACTGCTAGCAGCACTGCCCACACGGGACTTGAGGCCAGGCATGTTTGGTTCTAACATGCCTTCCAGCCCCCTTCTCTTATTCCTCATTAGCATACCTTGCTTTTCTGTATTCACAATGCTGTCAACGTGCAGCTTAAAACACCACCTGTGCCAAGCCACATCTGTCACCAGCTCTTATCTGAACAGAAACACTGGGAAGAGAACAAAGGTCGAGTAAGATAGGAGGGAAACCGCTTGTTATCAGCCTGTCCTGAGGGCCAAGGTGGAAGTCCAGTAGCTGAGCTGGGACAGGAAAGCTCTGTGAAAGGGAAGCCCATGGTGCCTAGTTTCCTCTTGTCTGCTCTCTCACGCCTCACCACACAGCTGGCCGCCAGGACTGGCAGAAGTCTGCAAATAGAAAAGTGAATGAATTTCTCCTGTGTCAAAGCTGTGGATAGCGGTGTGACAACAGCTTTCACCAGGGGCACACACAGCCCCGCCAGTGCCCTGGTCCCCAAGCACCCCCGTGCAGAGCCGAGGGGAGCGGGTCTGTCCCCGAGTGTCTGCCTGGATCCGCTGCCACCAGCGCTGGGCAGCCCTGTGCCCCAACTGAGACGGTGCTGATGCGATCCCTCGCGACAGTGAAGGCTGGAGTGCTATGAAGGGAGACATCTCTCCCCTCGTTTTCCATCATTCTCTCTCCAAACAAAAGGGACTTACTTGGTCCATGGCCAGCCAGCTTCTCCCCAGCCCTCAGCAGAGAGGCACAACATGAAAGGGAACAGAACGCCGTGTTCAGTGTTTCTGTCAAACAACTTTTCAGAGTGACTTTATGCAAGAATTTCCTCCAGTTCTTGGAGGACTTCCTCAGTTGCTTGCAATCAATGTGCCACCATATAAAAATTATATATATAAACACACATATACACAAATTTACACAGCAGCAGGGGCTTGGACAGGCCTGTTTCCACTTCTGCCACTGTAAATCTAATCCTAGCTGTGAATTCATAGCAAAATCCTGCCTGGTTTAACTGAAAGCAGGATTAGAATTTCTAATAAAAGCCTATGGAACTCCAGGTAGCTGAGTCACACGTCAGATATGGAAGCAGCTACACAGATCACAAGAGCAAGAACTCATTATCGTGGCCCATAACCTTGCAATGAGTTTAGTAACTGACGCAAGCACCGGTCGAGACACACCTATCTACAACTAAAAATGAACAGATGAATCAAAAATACACATTAAATTGTATTCATCTATCTGATCAAGGTAAAATATAATTACCAAGATTAGTAGGAAACCGATGGCCACTAGAACAAAAAGCAGAACTTCCTGCAGTAACAGCACTGCTGGTCTCTGGGGCAGGATGGCTGTCCAGTGCCTGCTGCACATGGGACAGTTCACTCCATTTCCAGGCTACCATCAAAGTTATATTTGATTTTGTTTCAGGATCACTGTTCCAGTAACATTCTCATTTACAGCTACCATGCGCTGTGTGTTTTTATATGTAGAAACAGGGCAACAGTTTATATTTATCCTTCACATTTGTCAAATTCTTTGTTCCAGTCCTTTCTCAGTCTCCATGTGGGCTGTGGATCACTGTCTCTGTGCTTTAAGAAGCCAGGCACAGAGCAGATAAGCTATCACCAGTGCTTACATCTTCCTGAAACTACCAAAATTGTCCATTTCTATTACTTTTCCATAGGAAAATAAGTAATTTCACCTTTCTCTGCACCTCATGGCCCCTGTGTGACTTGGAACGTGACGGAGGGAGGAAACACCCTCTCACAGGATGCCAGAAAGGAGTGCCTTCCGTGGTGACTTCACACTGATAAGAAAACGTTGAACAGGACGGCAAAAAGTCCAGGCAGCCCCACCCCAGTCCCTGGGCCCGGAGCCTCCAAGCGCTGAGGTCAGAGCACGGCAATGGGTTCCCTGTGCTGCTCCCAGGCAGATCGCAGGGCCAGGGAGAGCGCAGGCGGGGACGGAAGGGAAGAACCCCTCTGAGGAACCCAGTGTGCAAGTCACTCAGGTTTTCAATGGAAAAACGCTGGAGCCAAAGCGGGCGTTGTTTTCCAACACAGGGTGAATGCCATTTCCCCTTCAGCCATTCCAAGTGACAAGCTTAAACCCTCACATAAAGGCTGGCAGCAGTTTAAAAAGGCCACATAAAAATAAACTGACCGTTGTCCAGAGGAGTCTGTCCTGTCTGCCGTGGCACTGATGGAGTGGGTGAGTGCAGCAAGGGCAGGAGCAGGGCGGCTGCCCAGGGGACTGGCGGGGTGCTGGTGCAGCGCAGGTCAAATCCCTTCCCCTAGTGCGAGCCTCAGTTCACTGCTGGAAATAAAGCCGTTCTAATGTGACAGGAAAAAAACAAAGAGCAAGGTTTATGTTCTGGCTACAGCAAGTATTTTCCTTGTGTCTGTTACTGAGTCCATTGTACCATACCATAACTGGGAGCCAAACCACAGATGCTCTCTACTCATTGGTGTTTAACATATTGGGTAAAATCTGAAGAGTTCTCCGGTTCTGAATACCTTCAGAATACGTGATTGTTGATTAACCAGCCAAAGATAGCCTTTAGCACTCGCCTGCTTGATTCCCAGCATCTGGAGGAGAGCACTTCGGGAAAAAAGAGATTTCTCTGTAGGAATTACTCTGCTCAAGGCCAACTCAGCGCACAGTAAAGAAGTGAGCTGTTATTTCGCCTACAACGATTAAATCACAGTGTGATGTTTTTCTCAGCCTGAGATCTGTCTCACAAGTCTGGCATGGTCTGATATGGAAATGGGACTCACAGTTCCATGTTTTAACCAAAAAACCAAGACCTCAACCCTTTCTGCCTGAAGTCAGACAGAATTAAGCTACTGAAAACAACAGGAATGTACCCAGTGCCACATCTAAGTTGGTAATCACTGATTTCCCATAAGTTTGATGGTTATTTTACAGCAGAGCCCCACGGCGACTGTCTGCCAGCAGTACCTGCCTGCCTTCAGTCCTATCAGCACCTTTAGGAAAAGCAATTAGCACTCTCACACGTTAATCACCCCTCTCATTGCGGCTCACAACTCCAAGAATTACATACACAGGAAAATACGATTTAAAAAGACATTTTCCTGAGAACATCAGATCTGCCCGCTCTGACAAAACTGCTTTGCACCCTTTCTCTGCAACAAAGAAAGCCAAAGCTTTCTTTGCAGGCCCGGCTCTGCACATCTGCGTGCTGTGAGGAGCCAGGGCCAGGGCTGCTCTGGGGGAGAGGGGCCGGGCTCCTCCCAGCTGCGCCATCTCCATGAGGGCAGCGGCTGCCCCAACCAGCTCCTTCAGCACTGCCACCTGCCCTGGAGCTACAGCTGTGGTTCCAGACAGCTCTGGACAGCTGGAGGTGATGTCCTCCATCACAGCAGGAGCTCTGCAGGACGATGCACCATGCCCACGTACCTGGTATCTCCCACCGAGCTGCAGGGCCGGCTGCAGCCGAGCTGTGGGTTGGGGCAGCAGCAGCTCAGTGTGAGCTCAGGGCTCTGCCTGCCACATGCAGGGCAGCTTCAAGTGCAAATTTTGCCTGAGCACAGATGAAATGTCAGGCTCTGAGGGAACATGACACAAGGTATGAAGTGAGTCCACTGAAACTTTTTATCTTTCATTCATAGATACCAGCTGCAAAGCTCTGCTTTCACACGAACTCAGTACGTACAGCAAATCGGCAAGCTGAGCGTTCCAAAATGCTGAAGGAGCAGCTTGTCTTTCCCAAAAGAAAGCAGCTCGTCCTTCCCAAAGAAAAGCGAAGTACCAAGCTCTGCTATCGCACGCAGCTGCTCACTCGTTAAGCTGATTCATTATGTTTTCACATCAGCCTCTGCATAGCAGCGGTTTGCAGAGTGAAGGACAGAGAATTGTAAAAATGATGATCCTCAACTAAAACAAATTCTGCCCGTAGCCTGATCCCAGATAACCAAGTGTCTCACTCACGGTAGTAAAATATTAACAGAGGTTATTGGTCGTCATAGTAAAATGAGAGGTCGCACGGAGCGTAATTTCATTTATGGAGGTTCAGACAATTGACATCATGGCCAAGAAGGTATAAATACTGCGCACTGTGCTCCACGGGCTGAGCTCCCCTTGAGGCCCTGCGGAACCCTGAATTTGTAACACAGACTGAGAATCTCCTTTTCAGAAAACGTTTCTGAGAACATCTCAGAGATTTTTCCTCTTCCTCTCGTTGTCTGCTGTTTCTGTGAAGCAGGATGTGCACGGGAGGCTGCGCCAAGTGCCTGGGAACCACCCTCATCCCCCTGGCCGTGCTGTGCACAGTCGCCAACATATTGCTGTTCTTCCCTGGAGGAAGAGTGGCTGACAACAATGACTATATTACGGATGAGGTCTGGTACTTCGGAGGGATTTTGGGATCTGGCGTATTGGTGAGTACATAGATTCAGACATTCCCACCTTTCCTCCCCTGCCTAAACCCTGACTTCGCGTTGTTGAATTTTCTCAGTATCTCAAATGCAGTCTCCAACACTGCAAACTCTTTTTGATAAACAAATAAGTAACCGTCATCCGACAGTTCTGCAATAAGCAACCTCATGCAGTGATAAGGCAATAAAGGCATGGAAGTACTGTATTTAGAAGCAAATGAAACTCGAATTTGTTTCAATTGAATCTGATTTTCTGTTGTCGGCAGATGATCTTTCCTGCCTTGGTGTTTCTGGGCCTTAAGAACAATGATTGCTGTGGATGCTGTGGTAATGAGAGCTGTGGGAAGAGGTTTGCGGTAAGTGAGAGGGAATGGGCAAAGCAAGAGCTATGTTGTTATTGACTAAAATGTACATTTCTGCTGCTCAGCCACTGAGGGACCATCGAGGCAGATGCTGCCCAGACCGCAGGACACAAAGCCCTGGCACCTGCCCATGGGAGGTGCAGGTGGCAGGCAGAGCCGCACTGTCCTCGCATCCATAGTCCACCCATAGCCCGTCCACAGCCTACCCACACTGTACCCATACCCCACCCATACCACATTCATAGCCCGTCCATAGCCCATCCATACCCCGCCCATACCGCGTCCATAGCCCATCCAGACTGTGTGCACACCCCGTCCGCACCACCTCAGGGCTCTGAGTGGTCCCAGCACTGCTGCCATCACAGTTACAGTGTGTTCTGGGAGCTCTGCCCCTTGCTCTGCGCAGCACAGCTGCTCTCTTCAGCCATGTTTTGCTCAGCCATTTCTGCTGGCAGTTCTAAAGATCATTTTTTCAGCTGCACACCACGCTCCCCGCTCACTGCAGACCCACGCAGGGGCTGTGGATGCCCTCTGGGGCTCACAGAAAGCTGCTGGTTATAGACCCCTGGGTCCCCACCTGCTGCGTAAAGCAGTCAGCCCCACTCCAGGCTCCAGCTCCAGTTTATGGCTTCCTTTAATGCCACAGGAAAAGTTTCCAGTGGAAACCTTCAGCCTCTGGCAAATTGCTGCAGCACTTCAGTTTGAAAATGAGGTTAGGTAAAAAAACAGGCACGTTTCTGCTAGGAAAGTCTGATCTCCTGAGAAAGGGTTTGGCACAAGCAGATCATTGCACTGTTTTATACAGAAATTCATTTTCAATTAAAAAAGAGACAGAAGAAGAGTTACAGCTGTGAGGCCTGCAGGGAGCCCTCCCCACACCCCGCAGTGCTGTCCTGCAACCCTGACAGTGCAGGGACAGATGGAGCCGCATCCCCTCACTGCGCTGCCACCAGCTGCCTGGCAGCAGCACAGCCCGGCTGGGAGGGCACACAGAGCTCAGCTCCCACCGCAGCAGCACTCTGTTGCCCGGCTCCTGCCCACGTCCCCGTGGTGCAGCACTGTGCCGTGTCACCGTCCAGGGCAGGACTGGCCGAAGGAGGGGCAGCACCGCTGCAGCCACAGCCCTGCATGAGGAGTCCCCGTGGGCTTACACAGCGTCATCCAGAGCAGAGCTTCCTCTTCTATTTCAACCAGAGCATCATTACTGTGATGCCTACTGCATTAACACGTGTCTAAGTTAGCCTCATCAGATACACAAATGCACGTCGAAATTTTGGTTAGCGCTGCGGGGATGTGGTGGTTGGAACAGATCACCTTTGGACCCTAACAGCAGAACTGTTCCGTGCTACCACACACTCACACAGGAGCCTCATGCTGAGGTCTACATAAACACTCACAGACCTGAAAATGCTTCTCCTTTTTTCCCTCCACCCATCCCAGAGCCCTGCACCAGTGCCCAGAGGTGGGGGCTCTCCTCTCCTGGGGTCCCTGGCAGCCCCCACGGCTCTGTGATCCCATCTCTTCAACCCAGTGAAAGAAATTCCTTCAAGAACGATTGAGGGCTATGAACAATCAGGGCTATCGACAAACAAAATAGGCTGGACGTGTTTACAATTCAAGTGGAGCCTTAGTTTTTGGATGATGTACGTACATATTAGTGTATGTGAAAATGTTGTGATAGAAAGCCAGAAGAATAAGGACGTCCTTCTGTTAATTCCGTTTGCACCGAGACAACGATGGCAAGTACCTGCAGGAAGATAATTGCACTAGTACGAAACCTGAAGAGAGGGCTCAGGAAGGAAAAATACAATTACTTGGTCCACGTATGACTGAGATTCCAAAGTCAGTTTGTAAAGGTACTGCAGAGTTCATTTCCACGCCACCAGTGGCCCCAGACCCCACAGCCTCTGGTGGAACACGGGGCCTCAGCGAGCGCCGCGCGGCCGGTGGGGGCTGGCTGGATACAGCCCGCCCGCGTGCGAAGAGGGCCACCTACCGTGCCAGCAGCAGCTCCTTCAGCCCGTGCAAACTTAAACCGCCTGAATACCAGTGCAGGGCGGCACTGCACGTTCACCATGCAGGTGCACGCTAACATGTTTCAGCTGTTCAGCAGCTGAGGTTTTGGGCCGTTAAGAGCTGAGCTTAGCTTCACATCTAGAGGGCACATTTCATTGTTTGAATGAGTACTAAAGTAACGTCACTTTTCTCTGTCAGATGTTTTCCTCGATAATATTTGCTGCCGTCGGACTGGTGGGATCTGGGTACTGCTTCATCGTGTCAGCCGTAGCCCTGAACAAAGGCCCCAAGTGCTACAACGGAACAGCCTGGCTCTACCCCTTCCAGGACGGGTAAGACAAGACAGACAGAGAAAAAGCAAAGTTATATGTGCTTTAAGTTTGTGATAGGGTCAAATTTCCAAATCTGTCATATAATAGATGTGTACAATAGGAAGTCCACTATTTGCTAAAAACTCTGGTGATCTTGGAACACCCAGCAGCGCCCAGGAGCAGCGCGCAGAGAGCAGCACGGCCAGCCAGAACGGCCGCCAGCAGCGCTCTGCGCACGGCCGCGCTGCCGCCGCCGGTGGGAGAAGTGCCTTCAGGCCGAGCTCAGGGTGGGGGGCGACACCATTTAGGCACACGCCTGGCTATGAGTTGATGATTTTCTCTTCCCAAAATACCAGGAGTGGTTCAGCTGTATCTAACACATTCTCACCTTTGTGCCTTATCTTCTCAAAGTATCCAAAGTGGCCTAGGAGCCGCACAAAATAATGTTCTAAGCAAAGTCACCGGTGCTGCAGTGGGAATTACTGGTGACGTTGCTGCAGTCGCACGGTGCAGCTGTCACAGCCACCATGGGCCACCTCTGCACCAGCGCTGTCCCCACGGCCGCTCTGTGTCCCCACAGGGACTACCTGGCTGACCGGACCAAGTGGGACCTGTGCCAGTCGCCCGCGAGCATCGTTCCCTGGCACCTGACGCTGTTTGCGCTGCTGCTGGTGATGAGCGGGATCCAGGCCGTGCTCTGCGGCATTCAGGTGGTGAATGGGCTCTTCGGGACCATCTGCGGGGACTGCAAGTGCTGCGGATGCTGTGGGGTGAGCTCCTGTCCATTCTCTGTCCCTGTTTCGTGTGCTCACAGCTGCAGCTGTGCCCGGCCGGGTGGCAGCCGGGGCAGCTCAGCCGGCCCTCGTGCAGCACCAGTAGAAGTGCAGCCAACCCTCGGTGCTGCCGGGTGATGCCGTCCCCACGCCTTATGCGGGGCCCTTCTGGCAGCTCCCTGCAGCCGCTGGGAGGCAGCGCAGGCCGCAGGGAGGGGAGCCCTCAGTGACGCCGCGTTTCGTTCCTCAGGGGGACGGAGCCGTGTAAGGAGCGCGGGCGGCGCAGGCCCCAACGCCTTGGAGCGGCTCTGGACGCCGCTGCCCCGCCGAGGTCGGGGCCGAATGAAGGGCGCCCGGCACCGCGCAGCCCTGACGTCCCCTCCGGCCTCCCCGAACCTCCTCGTGGAATAAAATAAGCAAAATTCAGCTCTCACAATCATATTTATTTTTGTAAAATGCTTCCATCTAAGGTTTTGCCCAAGAACACTCTTTTTAATTTTCTCTCCCAAATCAGCTTTCCAGCCGCGATCACCGGGCAGTGCTGGTACGAGCTCGGTTGTTATGCAACTTTATCAGATTTCTTTTGAGGTTTTTCAAACGGGAATATCACAAACAGGTGTAACTTCTCGGTTATGCACACGGAAATGTGAGGACGCCTTTCCTCCTGACCTGCTGTAACTGAAACGCTTTGTATAAAGCCACTCTGTGACAGAAGCGCTCACGAGCCCCGTGGTGATGATGTCTCTGGGTCTGACGGAAGGGCGGAGCGGGACGCGCTGCTCCGGGCCGGCTCCGCGGAGAGGGAAACGCGGCCCCTTCCCGGGGCCCGGCTGAGCGCCGGGGGAGGGGGAGGGGTAACAGCGCGGTGCGACGGTAAATGGTGAAACTGAGAACTGAAGGTATGAGGAAAGCGCGCAGAGAGACTTCTCCGGAGTCCTTCCCTCGGCTGGAGCTCTCCGTACCTCCAGGGACAGAGGCTCCGCCCCCGACTTCTCCCGGCACATCCCCCCGCACAGCCGCACGCTTTCCCGAACCG
>WBMW01001381.1:537-51067 GCA_013396635.1 Penelope pileata
TTTAAATATGTTAGACCTGTTCCATTATTCATCTCTACAGCTTCTCCCTGGCAAATGGCAGGACCTGGCTCATGCTTTAGTTTCAAATCTTTCCTCAGATCCATACTCAGTTCCAGCTGATCACCAATATTTTGCTCTGCAGCTCCCAGAGATGCACTTGCGACCGCTGTTTCTTAAACCCTGGATTAATTTAAGCACCCTGGAGGATGCTGTCCTGGTGACAGTGAGCTCTTCCATGTGAATTCTCTCCCTGTAGCCCTTCAATTCCATGGGCTTATCATACTGTCAGGAAAACTATTATCCAATGCTTACTGAAGACAGTTAAAAAATGCTCATGGATAGATTTAATATTAGCTGCAGCTGACTTTGGAAATTAGAGCCTGATCTACTTGTATACATAGCCCAATTGCATCTATGTATTCAAACTCCTACTGTGGCTAAAGTTTTTAGTTTGGCTTTTAAATTATACATGCCTTAAGACTGGGTGTTGGGGCCTCAGTCTGCATTCTGTCAGCTGTACTTAAGTATATTCTCTGTCACCTACACCAACACGTCTAACAGGCATAGGATGAGGTCCGTTCATATTGATGTCTATATGGAGTACTATGGCAAAACGTTATGCTAAAACTGAAGAATTCTGGTATATATGTATTCATTTGTTTTTTTTAAAAGGGGGGCGGGAGGAGTGGAGAGAGTGAGAGGCAGGGGGTGTCAGGGCTTCTGTTTGTTTTTTACTTTGATTTAGTTTTAATGTAGCTGGTATCTATTAACTAAAGATGGAATAGATCCTTCCAACCCCTCTCCCCCCAACCTGTCTCGTACAAGTCAAACTCAATTTTTAGATTTTCCTCCATCCCACCCTTCATCTATTTTCCAGCAGAGATCAAAACAGGCATTGTTTTTCCTGTATTCCAGCCAGGCTGAGCGTGCTCAACAGGACACACTTAAACATCAAAGGTGAAACTGAATTCTCATCTCATTACTAAGAGTAATTCTAAAATTGGATGGAAGCTAAGGGACAGTAAACATTTGACTACTGACATAACACATGGGAGGGAACAGTGTTCTATTTGCACCCAGAAGAAATTTTATATCATCAGCACAATGGAGAAGTTTACACTAGTATATAATGTGCCCAACATATTGGTCTATGCTCAATGTATCAGAACAGTGTCACCCTGTTGATGCTGGAAAGAATTTCGGGTAGAGTAAGTCACAACATGACTAGCTTTGTGATGCAAACAGACTAATGATACCAGACTGAAGGGGACTGCTCCAAAAAAGTCTGCAGGATGACTGGCAGATGCAAAAGGTGTTTAATCAGTGCTGATTTGTTTAGTATTTGAAATGATAAATATGTGGTGACAAGTATTTTATTCACTATGTTTTCTTGCACTGACTCCCATTCGATCTGCCAATTGAAGGGCATTCAGAAGTAATTGCTAGCTGATGATCCTTGTGAATACTTCTCTGAAATGCAGAATAGTGTTTGCTACATAAAACTTCCCAAATTTAAGAACAGGTTGATTACCCCTTTTTTCAGTCTGATGGAGCCTTATCTATTGCAATGAGAACAGTTATCTGGGTTACATTTCAGTTCATGCACAAACCTTCTGTATTCTGTGCTCCTCATCATGAATTCATGCCTGCTTCTGTCGATCGGTAGGGAGATCTGCACATGACATGAGACTAGAGCTGAACACATGGACTGGGATGGGAGCAAGTCTTGCAACATGGCTGAACTGTAAGAGAAGAAACTGATAGTTACCAACATTGGCAGACTGTTCCAGCTAAAATCAATATCTAATACTAAAACATTTGTTAATTAACTAAAACATTAGTTCATGTTCTGCAGATGGGCTAGCTGCATCACACATCTCAAATAATCTAGTTATGCCCAAGTAGATGTTTCTGCTCTGTCTGCTCCATTTCTGATCTACAGAAGCATTTAGAGTTGCTGTTACCTCCAACCTACTCACCAAAATTAAATTTTTTGGCCCTTCCTTTGAGTTCCGCACTAAAATGCTCTGACCTAACAAAATAACTCAAGTTCTGCCTTATTCAGATTTTATCTCCACACTCCCAGGGAAATCATTAAAGCTCTACGTAGGAAAGACTGTGTGAGCAGAAGGCAGATGTTTCTGCTAGACAACAAAAGGTGCTGTGAAGTTCCAAACATTCCAAGACTAATTGTATTTAGATTTATAAACTAAAATTAATAAAAATGAGAAATTAAAATGTAGAGACCAGGCTGATAAAAGAATCACCAAGAAAAAGCCATGTTCCCACAAGATCTCTCAGGGTGCTAAAATGTGGCAGTGTCCAGATGCACCAAGGAACATGCACTGCGCGCAAGACGACACATTCAGGTTGTTTTTCCATTTATACAATTCTGAGACTTCTCCTTGGTCCATATTTTCAAGACACAAACACACAGAGTTAAGACATACCAACACATGGAAGATTAAATCTTTTTTTTTTGTTGTTCTATGTCCAGCCTCTACAAAATTCAGAAAGCACATAAAGAAAACTGCATGAGACAGTTACACATTTTGACTCCCTCCTTTGTTCATCCTACACTTTTTGATTCCTGTTAGGATGCCTCAGTTTCTGTAGCAATAGATTTTGACAAGAGTGAAGTTTTTGCTACACTGTACATATAAACACCTCTATTTTTGCATTTTTCCTGAATAAAACAAATAAATAAGGCAATAAACAGATGCACAAAAAAAGAATTTTCATTAACATTGAAGCTACCATAAACATATCTGATTTCATAATAGCGAGATCAATGTAACTTTCAAGTATTTAATGTGAGCAAAAACCATGTTATACAGCTTTGGAAATGAAAAGGCTTGGGCTTCACTCCATTTCTGCTCCTTATTAAACCACAGTGGCTGTGTTGTTCCAACAACATACAACCCTGTGTCAATATAATTGAAGTGGGCCACAGAGGGGAAGCAATCCTATCCAGGTTTACATTTTAGTTTAGATGCGCTATAAGGCTTGAGCAGATATTGCTTATGTAAGGATTTCACAAGGTTAGGCTCTTCATGGGTAAATAGCAACACAAAAGAGAAAAAATACAATAAGAATTTCATTAGTGATACTGATCTGACACAACATTTCAGATCAAAAGCCTAAGATCACAAAGCAATTTGTGAACCAAGACACCTTTAGCTAGGCTATTGCAGACTGCAGGCTGGACTTAAGCCAAACAGCAATAGGCTGTCTGATTTTTGCCTAATCAGTTTTTTTGCAATGGGAAGAAAAAAATAAATCTATCTTTAAGCAACCACTGATTGTTGAGTTTCTATTTAGAAAGGCTTAACAGCTATCATTGTAGATCTCTCTCAGATTTATAGCCCATGACTGACAACGGTTCAGATGCTGAATTTAAAGTTCAAGAGAGCTGTGAAAACCACTATTTCATCCATTGATGTTGCCCTCCGGGGCCTTCTCTTGCCCTTGCTGTCAGGCTTTTCTTTCTGTTACATGCATTTTATCTGTCAGGCCATCATATCTTCTAAGCAGGATTGGGTGATATATTCCGCAACACAGCTTTTCTGTTACAGATGCACTAACATGTCTTCATCTTTGGACCATCTTTGAGGCACCTTGCTGTGAAAGGTTTAGCTCCAGTTCCACTGCAGCATTCCTCAGCGCCTTTGGAAACTGTTAGACAGCCTTTTTTGACAGTTAACCAGCTCTTGCTTTATATTTATCTATTTTACTATTTTCTATATGACTAAAGTGATCCAATGCCTCAGTTCCAAGGTAGCACACATTGTGAGTTCCCTGCATAGCTTCACACAGGCAAGTACTGTTCCCATTGTGGTTTATGCAGACCCCTTCCACTCCTCTGTCAATGTGGTCTACAATATCTTGAGCATCCTAAACAGGAGTTTTAGTGGCAGAAGGCACTAGGAGGGCACCTTCAATAGTGAGAATCACACACAGCTTCCAAGAGTTAAAAGCCATCTATTCAAATTGAAGAGATCCTTTCTTTGTTGTGTCTATTACGTCCAACGATATAGCTAATGAAAGCATGCTTTTACTTGTTAGTACTTCAGACACACTAAAAGTAACAAGAAATTAAACAGTAAGCAAGAATTTATTTCTATGAAAAAACCATCCTCATGCCTCTGGCTGTAAACCTTGAGTTCCTGTACTTCTGAGTAAGACAATGTGAAGTATGTTTCTAAACATCGACATGAAGTGACCATCCTTCAGTGGTGGAGCTAATGCATGCAGACAAATCACATTTCATTGTTTTCTATCTTTAAAAATTGTGTGTAACATCAATATATTGCCTCTGAATCTTAAAAAAACAAAGAGGTCTCATTTTCAAAAGGTTTTCTTTACCAAGTTCTTTTTGGTTGAGGCTGAATGTTAAAAAAATAATAATAATAAAAAAATCAATACTGTGAAAGTTTTTGACCAGGTCTTATCAAATCCAACCTATCATATTCAGAAATTGTTTACATTTCAGCACAGAACATTTAAGCAATGGAATATCTAGAGTTTTAGAGAAAGTAGTGTATGCTGAGTTCCTACAGCAGGCCTACTATATTTATACAGATGCTGTTACTGTAACTGCTCTATCACTTAAATTACATATGACAACTACTAACTCAGCAAACAATCCTTTCTTCAGCTGTCTGCTGGCACATTGCTAATTAACAATTAATTGCTTTCAACAAGATTCCTGCAGAGCAGGTGATGTGATACCGCAGATGCTTCAACCAAGTTTCATTTCTGTGCACAATCATTGAGAAGCAACTAAATGTTTTGCTGCTTTGTTTTTGTCATTGTATTTTTAATCAGAAATGTATTTTTTCTTTTTTTTTTTAAGATGTTGTTATACTTGAGTACCAAAGAAACTCCTCTTACTAAAACACTTTCCTCACAGCTGTGAAAAATCAAGGAATTGTTGACATCAGGCCAACACCTGTGGATTTATGTTCTGTGTTTCAGTCAAAATGGAACTTTGCTAGAAAACCAGAAAAAACAATTTGCTGTAAAACTCCAACCCTTTACATCCAGAAATAGCAACATCTCAGTGTTTTAAAAGACAAAATATACAATATAAGTTTTATGATGGTGACTTAATAAAAAACTATAGATAAGTGCCAGATCTGGTGTGTGAACTGTTTTTCACATCTAAAAGAGGGAGCACTATTGCCTTATAATCCATGGGAAAGGTAAATGAAGAAGCTTTAAAGGCATAGTGAGACACCACCAAGAATACCAGATTATATGTAATTTCATATCTGCTGGACAACAAAAAAAGTTGATGATGGAAGAACTTTACAGCAAAAACGCATACATCACATTTACTCAAAGCTCTTAGTGTCTAGAGGAATGAAAAACAGTAGGTACAGAATCCTATTTTACTGACAGATTTCAAAAGCTCAATAATGATGGATATGTTGGGAGGACAAGAGAAGATGTACGCAAATTTTTACTGCACTTTTTCATAAATGGATGGCATCTGTTCAGGCACAGAAAGCCAAACAAGCATGTTCTTTAGTTGATGGAAAACTTTTTCCCCACTCATACAAAAGTCAGGGGAGTGTTAACATGAGATTCAAAGCAGAGACATGAAAAACATTGTTCCGATGATTACGAACTATTTGTAATATTTCCTACACCATCCACAAGAAAGTTGAAACTGATCCTACACTGCTTGACTGCATTGAGAAGAGAATCTTAAGACACTTGTCACAAATTCTTTCCCAGATATCTGAGTAGCATCATCCTACCAGAAATATTGAGCCACTGAAAACTAAATATATGAGAGAAGAAAATTTGCAGAAAGCTATTTGGGGTATAACTTGTGCCAAAGGCTTATGCTGAAGTTTCTTAACATCCTAGGGTTTACAGGGCAAGTTATAGGCAATGTGTCATGCACAGAGAAGGATTCACGTGATATTGTGAGAGACAGTTCTCCTGTCTTCAGGACAAGAGAAAGAATGAGAAAAGTTTGGCTCGCTTCTCTACTGTGATAGGTGCAGCCATTGATTTTGGGGCAGGGTAGCAATGTAAATGTTAGAATGAAATATAGTATTATTTTGTTTTAATAATGCAGGAAATCTTTGCAAATAAGGTCATATAATGGTCTAACCATTCTCTAAAGCAATGTGTAAAAAGTTAGAAGTTTGGAATTTCACCTGACACAGGACTAATGCTTTGCTAGTTTGTAATTCTTCCTGGATTATAACGTAATTCTATTATTTTCTGTAAAACTATGCCCTGAATTATTTTTTTCTAATATCTATAAAACAAGATAACAAAGAAAAAAAGATTTTTTCTGCATGAAGAATTCCTTGTGAAGAAGGCGGCTAGGTATCAATATATAGAACTTAAGTTCTATTTCTGAATATTCTTCTAGTCATCGCGTCCTGATGACTAGAAGTGTCTAGTTAACCAAAACAAGAAAGAATACTGATATCACTGCCACCAGCAGGTTAAGATCTACTTACTAGGTGTCACATACTGTACTTGTCCCACTGAAAAAGGAAGTCTTTACTGATGGAGTCATGGCAGATAGACTACTGTGTTCTGAAGTGTAAGAGTGTAAGTGTTGTATAACAAATAATAGCTCTTCGTTATACAGTATACAGATTTTGAGAGTATCATTCTGTACTTTATCATCAACCTCTCATCCTGTTACTGAAATCAAATTAAGAAGAGAAAATTGCATAATGTGGAACGCAACAATTTGATCTGCAGAGGTACCCATATCACAACCTTTCAATTGTTTACTGGATAAAGAATATGCTGCAGATAAACACTTGGATGTTTTTTGACTAGTTCATCACTTAAAAACCTTTTAATACATTGAACCTCTATTGCCTTTAATTAATTTCCTAGTAGATAATTTTTAGGTAGCCCTGTGTGGAGCCAGCAGTTGGACCTGATGATCTTTGTGGGTCCTTTTTCAACTCAGGTTATTCTATGATTCTAACTAAATTTAATTTGAATCAAATCTTAAACCAAACAGTTGTCACAAAATAAGAATCAAATCCTACTTTGCATGCTTGGCATGAAATTTTCAGGAGTTAAATTTCAAAGGTAGTTTCTCTTCTGATGATGAGTGACAGAGTACGGGACTGAATTAGTTGTCTGCAGTTTGAAAGGGTCTTATGTACCTTAAACAATGACTGATAGAAGATCTATGATCTGTGATAACCTACCGTAAAATGCTATTTGACTTCCACATTAGTTGTGCCTGTTTATGCCAGAAGCACAGTTAACTTCATTCAGGCCTCAATTCTACCAAAATACATTATTTTTTTCAGTACTACAAGAGCTTCCAGCCAATTCAACATTAAACTACAGATCACTGCTCTGTCACAGTTGTTATACTCTGCTACAAAGTCACACAAGACACCAGGCCCTCAGCCAGAAACAGGATAAGCATTTCACTTCTCACCTGTAGTAAGATACAGAAGACTCCTACATTGATGTAGTATACTCCTGAGCAGTTATCTAGAACTTTTGTACTCAGAAACAGTTTCTTCTAAAGCTTTACTATTCATGTGAAGACACTGGAGACAGCAATAACAGGAGCTATAGCAGGAGCTTACAGTCACTCTAAGTCAGTTTAAGTTTTTGTAAAGTTTAACTTGTCTCCAGGGTTAGGCAGAGACAGGAGGTTTGATGCTTCTATAATTACAGATCACATTGCTAACTCATGCTAACCTGGAAGCAGCAAAGACTATCCCACCATCTGCATAAGGTTCAGCCCAGATTGATTTAGTACTCAGACAAATAGTTGAAGGCAGGACACAAAAATTGCAAAGTAAACTAGCATCAACGTAAGTCTGCAAAATTGAAATCATAAGAAACAATAATAGGGATCATTGTGATCAACTTAGCTGAGGCTAAGATGATACGGCTCTGTCCCATGTGGCTTTGTCACTGCAACTGCTTTTGTCTTTCTGGAAAATGTGACAGTTTTCTCAGTTCTTTGCTTACACTAGAGTTCTTCAGATAAAGGTCTCTCCAGGGATCTAAATCTTCTTTGTGTGAGAGACTATTTTTTTCTCAAATCCAAAAGACAGCCATTGGAAACTTACTGCCCTAAGCCACACTGAAAATCTGTAGAAAGCTCTCCTTTGAGGACTATGTGGTGACTTTCTTGACAGAGACAAGTGTTGCCAGCATGCAGTCACTGGGACCTTTAGCACCTGTATTTTGAGAAACAGTTGCTAAAATAGATGCTATGGAAGTAAATTATGTCTCACATTCCCTCAGTTAAGAATTCAGGTGTACTGGCAGTTACATCTTGTTACATTGAAGGAAAAGCAAATTTGAATGCCAGGAAAATTTAAATATAAGTTTTCACCAGGAGAAGAACAAGCTGTGTCTGCATTGTACATCTAGTGTTATTTATTACTGATAGCAGAGTATGAGAAATTCATTCTTTGCAAGGAAAGCGGAAATGAAAATATTAGGTGTATGATTGATAGATAAGTTACCTAATTCCTATCACTGACAAAAGACGCTGTTGTATTTAATATTCCTTTTAGTAATTTTAAATATGTGAAAAGTACACAGGTTCTTCTATCTTAATTGCTCAATTCCTGATTCCATATAATATGTATTTCCAACTCAGTCATTTATAACAGATGTTGCATGTTTTGCTGCCTTTGCCTTCAGCTTGAGGAAATCCTAGATTTTACATGATCCAACAGAAAGTGGGAATACTTGAGTGTTGATAGAATATTTTAGTTTATCCAAGGCTGAAGACCACATGAAAGAAGAGTTTTAGCTCGAAGGATTTATTTTGAGCTTTTGTTTCTAGAATAAACACTGAGGGTTTAAAGCAGTTGGCTGTTAGTGCAAGTAATTTCAGGTCCTTGGTTAGCAATGATAAGAATGTATTAGATTTCAGAGGCCTGTGCTAAATGTATTTTCAATTGCAAAGGTATTTCTATTTTAAGCCTGTTTCAATTTATTAAGAGTTTACCAGTTTAGTCCTGTGTAAGACAAGAGCCTTGGAACAAGGAACACAGCATTGTTTCTTCCATAACTGAGGTAGTAAACCCTTTAAGATTGAGTTATAGTTCAATCTTCTTCAAATAAAGAGAATATTTCTAGGTTTTCATGTTTTCATAAAGGCAGAGATAGTTTCTGAAGTGGCTGCCTTCTGCTGCATGGCTTACATAGCTCAAAGGAGTAATAATGCACACTTACTTGCTGAATGGTCAATAAATAGGCATTACAGGCTAGAGCTAATAAACAGATTTTGTGAACTGCTACACAGATCACTGTATACAAAACATAACTACACGCCAAGAAGCACACTGGGCTTTTTCTCTGACCTTTATTGCAGTGCTATGACTGTGTCACAGCATATTAACCAGCTGAAGTGCTGTGACATTCTCCAGCTAGACATCCCTATTTAATTTCGTGTTGATTGTTACATGAGTGTTCATACTGCTCTAATGTAGACATAATTTTTTAAACACAGTGGCTCCACATGACTTCTCAAATTATTTGCTTCAGTGCTGCTTCACTAACAGCATTCTGAAGTTTTATGTTCCCTTTTATGTTTGCAAATCAGAATCCTAGCCAGACACAGAAAACAACTCATCTATGAGTCCGTTTGATTAAAACAAAATTTGGCTGCTGCCTAATGGCCTGCTCAGGAAGTGTTTGTGTTGCATTAAAATGAAGAGGCCAAAGAAAGTTTCTGAGCTGCATTCGAAATCGGATGTGAAAGGTCAAAACACCATAGTGAATGGCACCTAATCGGTATAATGGCAGACTAAAAGCTGTCAGGAGCTCCTTTTAGCACCTTTAAAATTTACCATATTACTTGATTCCTAGCTGAAGCAGATTATGAATTAGAATACAAATCAGCATCCAAAACAGAAAAAACAAAACAACTTATTGAAGAAATGCAGGCGGCTAACCACAAGGAAACTTTAACGCATTTTCAAGTTTTGTGGTTTGTATTATTTGCTCTACAGATATTTTCCTCCTAATGAAAAGAACAGTTTGGAAGATTTTATTTTAACATAGATGTTATTATCAACTCTTGTCAAGTGGATTAAAATATCTGAAAATTTGCCCGTATATACATTCTATTGTACAAAACCTTTATCTATTCTAATTCTTGTGTTCTCTAATTTCGCAAAGAATGAAAAGTATTTAATGCCTGCCCTGTGCTCCATGTTCTGTCTTAACTTAGAAGTCTCAATCTTTTAGAAGAAGCAGATAATACATCTTAAATCAATATAAGTATTAAATTTTAAGAAAAAAGATATCATTATAGCATATTCTACTTATGGTTAGTTTCCTTGCATTGCCACTTACATTTTCAGGCTCTATGATATTCTTAAGATGTTCTTTTCCAAAGGATTCTTCATTTCATCATGTTTACCCCTCCAAAACCTATATAGCACAGCCTCAAATGCAAAGGACTTCCATGCAATTGTAATGCAGAAAGAATATAATGCTAATTGCTTTATTTAAGGTCTTTCATTTATTTTGTGTAAAAAAATTGACCAAGCTTATGATTCTGTCCATACAAGCATTTTTTTCTTTCACATTATGGAAATTAGATGTTCATTCCATCTAAATAATCTTTTCCAAGTACCCTTAGAGCAGATCCTGATAAAGTTTCTTTTCAATAAAATTAAGTGTCCACTCTTTCTCATTGACCCTACTTTCAGAAACAAAAAAAATAAAGGTAACAAAACCCTCACTAGTAATTTTCCCTAATAAATAAAATATCTGATTGATTTTACAGGAAATATATTGACTGGGATCAAGCTAAATCAACAGTTAAAAATATTTTAAATGTGGCTAACGTAACATGAGGAATGTGTAATTCATTACAGCCTACGCCATAAAAGCTGCCACTATAACCAGCAGCAATAAGCAACAGTCACTGGGTCAGCTGTCTGGGGCTGAATCTCCCCTTCAGCATTCTGCCATCATTTCAGCCCATGTTTGACAATGCCTGTAAGAGCACAATTTTTTGTATTATTTTGTTTCTCCAATGCATGATTCTCTGAATGTAACGGAATTGATCCATCTTTTCCATGACTTGATTTAAAAGTCTCACTAGGTCATATCAAATTGTTTTATTATCTTACATCGCTATTTATTTCTTATTATTTAGCATATTTCACCCTTGATGCATTTTTAACATTATTATTAAAATAATGTTACATCTAAGTACAATTCTTATTTTGTCTTGCAATTTTAACTCTATCACCACCATTGTATTAGCTAAATGTATTTCTTAAATTAATTTCAAGTTTAAGTACAAATACCTGTTCATTTACATATTATTTTGCATATTGGTGTCAAGGCAATATCTTTCCTGCCATGTGATTTTTTACACGTCAGATTACTAACACTAGAAAATATCTGAAATCTGATCTAAAATTTATACTTCTCATTAGTTGATAATTATTTCATCAGTTGGATAATCAAGTTCCTACAGCAAATAGGCAAAAGCCACATCTTAGAGAAGTTAAATGGAAGGTTAGGTTTGAAACTTGCAATTAGTTTCTTCACTTGAGGTTAACTCAAAAGGTATTCATAAATACAAAGAATTTCTACATTTTATACAAGAGGGAAAGAATGTTAGCATAAAGGGTCTACATCTGGACTTGATGAATTCTGTGACTGTGGCTTAAAATGAGCTTCCCATTTACACTGTTATTTATTAACTAATTTATAACAATATATTCCAGATTAGACGCTGCATTTGCACCAGTTTCTAGATGTAATATGTAGCTATTTATAAATGGAACATTTCCAGCCATATATGGAAAATTTTGCACACTATTGTACAATATTTCTACAGGTGCTTTTTAAAGAATGATCTTCCTGTTATAGTATGTTTACAATCATCAGCAATAAAATGTTACCATGTTCCTTACTGCGATAAGCTTGGGAGCACTATGCTTAATTGCTGTGAGGAGTGATTCATAGAGATGAGCAAAATCTTGGCAGCTGAAAAAGAAACCAAGCCAAACTTGCCTGTTTTCATTACTAGCTATGAACTCTGACCAGATGTGCTGTGATCTAATAAGCCTTTCAAGGGAATCTGTACAGACAGTAAACTTTGTCAAAACTATGCACTCCTCAGTGGCTTAAGCTGAGTTTTTACTGAGTTGGTGGTTTTGATGCTATCAGGTATCAAAATGAAACTCAGATTGAAAAAAGCTCACCTAGATAGAAAACAAATGTAGTAACAGAATTCTGACTTCCTCAAGGACAAACACTGTTTAACAAGAGTTGGAGTGAGGTAGCAGCAAGGACGACAGAAGAACTCCACCTACAAGTGTTCTGTACTTGGACGAACAACAAAAGCCTCGACACAACTCATCCATTAGCTCTTTCAGAGAAAAAACCTCCCACTGCCTATGGGAGCTTAGAAAATTTATTCCATGCCTGTTCTTTCCAAGAAGAGTTTGAGATCTGTGATTAATAGTTAAATTTTATGTAGTTTATTTGAAAATGAAAAGCTTCCTATTGTAAATTACTGTATGTTGACACAATGGAAAGGTATGCTTGTTTTCAAATATGTGGTTTGCAGTGGTTAAAAGTTAACAGCCATTAAAACAGATCATACCACTTCCATTTCCTTGAAAATTTCTCACTGCAATACTAATAGGTATTTCAGAATATCTAGTAATACAGCAGAAGTTACTTGCTACACACTGCTTTTCAGCACTACTCCAGCTATAGACCTTTTCTAAATGGTAGCCTTTCCCCATCCCCCTTCTTCCCTTGAGTGGTCACTCTATTATCTAGAAAATGGGTTTCTCAGCAGGAGGGGTATGACAACAAAATGGGCCCTTGGCTCAGCAACCCAATGTTGTCAGAGCTGAATATCATCGGGCTGGAACAGGACTTGATATTCCTTAAAATAAGTTCATTAACTGTTTGACCTTTTCTACTTCCTAGGAAAAGAATCAATGCAAACCAGACAACACTGGACCACCCAGGATGCTGCTACATCCGTTTATTACCAGAAATGTGTGTAAAGTGGAAACCAACTTCTTATACGCTGACCAGAGTACATTCCATGCAATGAAACCAACTAAAAGTCATTAACATTCTTGAACACTTTTCTGGTAGGTACACTGCTTTTGGAATGCACTTTGTCTGCAGAGTTACAGTACAGACAGTTCCTTTGCCCAAACATCCCCACCTCCTGCTGAATTCCCAAGCTGACAAGTTGCTTCCATGTTTATCACTTTCACAACCAAACAGTAATTATTCTACTTGTGCTTCAGTACTGCACATTTTGTTGCTGCTGCTATTGTTGATAGCAGTTTAAACAGAGCAACTACCAATCCATGGATTCCACTAACTAGAATGCCAGTTTCCACTGCTTTATGTTCCTAACATCACACTTCAACATATTTTCAGATCAAGTTATATAACTGATACTTGAAGAAAAATGTAATAAATAAATAAAAGTACTTTAACCCTGGCTGTTTTCTTATATTATTTTCCAAGGTCTTTTCATAAAGACCATTATGAATTTATCAAATGTTCCAAAAACCAAAATACTCTGCAGCCCTGTTCTGCATAAACCTTTTACTTCCTTTGTGTGTTTGCTAACATCTTTCACCAAGACATCAATAAATTCTGCCTCCTCAGTCCTCTAAGGCTAGAATACTTACCTAGCTTTAAATATTTAAGAAATCCAAATGACAAAAGCTATTAGCTATTAAAAAAAATAAATAAATCCTGTTACGTAATAATTACCACAGGTAATGATCTAGTCTGAATTCTCACAGAAACTATTCCTACTGTAGGAATAGTTGTTCCAACAATGAAAATACTTCTTCTTCTATCCTGCACCAGATACAAATGATTAAACATTTATGCAACACAAAAAGCCAAGTGTGCAAAGAACACATCTTCTGGTATAACCAAAAACAAGCAGTTTTTATACACATTAGCTCAAATAATAATCAAGGAGGCCCTAGAGTTGATTTGCATACTAACACTGAAGTCATGATACACACTGGCTTTTCAGACTGCTGTAGCCTGAAGTCTTTGGTCTACTTATGACAAAATATTACTTGTGCAAGCACTAGTGAGAAAAAGGGAAATATTTTTTATTTTACAATAGTAGTACTATAGATTTTAAATGCAATTTTACAGGGATAAATTCAGACCAGAAGTTAAGAAGTTTAGACCTAGACTTTGCATTGCAAAGAAAAGCCAAAAGTACTTAACTGAGCAAAAGTGAAATTTCCTAAGGTACTTTCACATCCAGTGCAAGGGGAGTCCTGAAGCATGGAAGATCAACTGCCAAGAAATAGTCACAATACCTAAACAACGACAAAAAAAGAGACCATGCCTATGTACAATAAGAAAATCAGAGATATCCTAAATCTGCTTCAAGCCTATGTATGTAAAAAATAAAAAATAAAAAAAATCAAACTATCTTGAAAAGATAGATAGTAATTTGCCAAAGTGCAAGTCTTGTGGCATTCCTGGTATTATAGGTAGTGCCTTAAGGCAAGTGGTTAGAGAAGATAACCAAAGGAGCCCTTCTGGATCAGTAACTTAGAAAGCTAAAAACAGTAAGAGCTTCCCATATGAGCTACTCAAGCAAATGTGGGTACAAATCGTAAACAAACTCACCATGCTATTGAAAACAAAAATAATTCCCAAGATCTATGAATTCATACATCATATTTCTCTGGAGAAGTATTTCTTAAGTCGTTATATGTTTACCTATAAACAACTGTTACTAAATACCAAGTATCATACTGTTATACAACCTCAATAAAGTTCATTTAACTTTCAAGGAAATAATGGCTTTCTTCTTGAACATTTTCACTGATCACAAAAAAAAAAAAAAAAGTTTTTAAGTAAATTTAAACTGACTTACTGGTATTGTTGTTCATGAGTAAAGAAGATACAGCTATTTTACCCCTAGGAGGGTAAGATAGCCAGAATAGACTTACTTCTCAACCATAAAATTGCTAGATAAAAAGTGCCAAACAAGACCAGCACTTAATAAATGATAAATGTATTCGAAGCATTGTTAAAATATCTTCTTCTAATTGAAGGACTGGGATTTACAGACTTTACTAATCTGTCCTACTTCACTTTCAGTTGAAGCATCTTTCTTTCATTTGGTTTAGTTATGCAGCAAATATGTTAACCCTCTGTAATACTTGCTAGGTCATCAACCTTTCCAACCACTTTCTGACTGATAGGTTACCTAACCTATTATGAAACAGGAAAACGGAAAGCAAAAAGTGGACAGTCTATAAATTGGGAACTGCAGCATAGACTAAAATGTATAAGAATAAATGCTGGGAATGAGAGGCTGTCTAACATCATTAAAAAGTGGAGCACTGATAATGTCAGGATCTATGGTAATCCTGACACGCTGGCAGATGTACAGGATGAAAATTGAGAACAGGAAGAGATCTAGTCTGTCAGGATGAGACATTAATGCTGTAGGGGATTTCTAGATGACTAAATAAACAAGCGAGACCAGTGTTAAAGAGTCTGCAGCAGAACAAGGATGTCAGCTAGCAGGTGGAAGCCTCATACCCTATTCTACCTCTCCAAGGCAATCAACAACTAGCCACTCGGTGCAAAGGCCTGATGGAAATAGAGTAAGGCTCACGGAAACCTCAGGGACAGCTCCACACAACAGACAGTAAGCAGTCAAAGCTTCTGGAGACTAATGAGTTCTGAAATGCACAGTTTGAAAAGGGACATTCCTGCTCCAGCCACAGTAGGTTTGCACACACACCAAAGAAGCAAGAGCAGCAGTTAACTAGTAAATCACGGGTGTCCTACCTTTTGGCTTGCCTGGGCAACTCTGAGTGAAGAGGAGTTGTCTTGGGGTGCACAAAAAATGTATAATACAGCTAATGCTTCTAAGTGATAAAACTTTTTATTTTTTAATATTTTTTATTAAAACATTAGAAAAAGAAGGGAACAAAAACATAAAACTAGCAGGTTGGACAATTAAAGCAAACGTTGCTGAAGATTACTACACAGCAGTATATTTGATGCTTTTGAAACTGCTAGCTTTCTCCTGTCAAAATATGAAAAAGGAAATAATTTTGTTTCCTGTATTCTTCTGGGATATTTATGAGAGTGACCTGTTCAGATTTTATTTTAAAGCAGTATTCAGACAATGATTTGAACAAGTTAAGAAAGCATAACTTGATATGGACAATACCCCATCACAGATGAATATTTTGGGGAGAAAGAAGAATGTAAATGAGATTCTGTTCAGCTTCAATCAAACAATATAACCACCAAATCTGGAGGTAATGCTACCATCAGTTTTAGCAAGGGAAATCAGGCCACCATTGATTGCTTTGGAAATCCATGATAATCCATTGCAGTAACATCAGCCCATCTGTAAAAAGAAATAGTAGCCACCTCCAGGGCATAGAGGTAAATCACTAGACATAAGCCAAAGCCTAGTTAAATGCTCGCACAATAGAGAGAACTGGCAGTCTTATTTCATACCTACTCTTTTGAACATGAATATATTGCTCTAAAATATTCATCACACAGTACATTATTTTACCTGCAGCTTCTGCAGTGAATCCCAAATAATCCTGACCTCAGCCTGGGCTTGAGTGAGCAGGTTCTTTGTCTGGTATTTTAATTTAATTGTATTCTTTTATTAAAAAAAGAGTCACACAGTTCATAGATACCTGTCACAAGGCTTAACACCTTAAAGGAAAGATTCTGAAGTTAAACAGCAAAGTTATTTTTTGTCGAGTTGCAGGGAAGAAAATACATGAAAATTAATATAGCTGTATCTCTTTTTTTTCTATAAAGAAGACATGGTGCAACTTCACAGGGAGCCAGTATATCATGTTGCTACATTTTAGAGATAGGTCTTGGGGATAAAAAAAAAAAAAAAAAAAAGAAAAGCTAGCTACCTGATGTGTAGTTATTTTTAGAAGCTGAACATATCACCAGAAAAGTCTGTTCTGCATTCCCTCAGCCAAGACAATATGTCACTCTCAGACTGGATGCATTTCTGAAGCCTGCAGGCAAGGATCCACCAGTGACGGTGCATATCAGCACAGAAGCTGAACAGGAGAGCTATAGTGGAAACTACAAAATGACTACAGGGAGGCAGAAAACATACTGAACTAAAAGATAAATGTTGAAATGGACTTCTTTATAATCATTCCTGTCCTCGCCAAGAGAAGCGAGAGGGGAATAAGGTACTAGGCAGATCATTGAGATACAGGCAGAGATTAACTTGGCTTGTTACAGGAACAGAAGCCAAAATAGAATTTGTCCTCTTAGCAGGAAGGAAGGCAAACATCTAGAGGATAGGTGGCTACTATCATTGAAAAGGCATTAAGAGTTCATTTTCTTTTAATTTAACTGCTAGACAACCTTGAATTCACATTATGTCAGGCACTCAGAACGGTGCCCAGTGTGTAATTGAAATCTTGATTCCACAAGGAGCAAAACTGCTTAAAGTACAGCAATGATGCATTAATGCTGCCACCAAGACACCAATTATAGCCTCAGCCTAAATTTGCACCTCATGCCCCATCGTGCCCCCAGACAAAATTAATATTAATTAATTACAGATTCACTCATAAGCGTCCTCTGGGAACTTCAGGATGCTATTTCCCTCTCTTACCCTTGAGATATTGTTTTGGATCTAAGTTCTGTTAGGATCAAACCCTTTCCCTTCTGTCTGAGCCTCCCAGACTAAGGATTTGTTGCACAGCCCCAGATACGGGGTACGCAGTTCTTTTGGGGCAGAACCATCTCACTCTCACAGCAGAAGCTCAGCCTGACCTAGACGATAATAGATGGGGTTATTTGAAAACACATTCTGTGCTGCTGTCTCTGAACAGCAAACTGGAAACAAGCACATTAAAGTTGTATCATTTGCTGCAAGATGAAAAGTAGGAAACTCATTTAGTATAAAATATTGATATTGAGCAAAATTAACCACAGCAGTAATGAAAGTAAAGAAAAATTGTTCAACTGTCTGTTCTGCCTATACTAGTAGTTTTAAGTCAGATAGTCAAGAATTGCTTACTTATGAAAATAATCCTGATACAACTGGTAGTACAAATATGTGGAGAAATGATTCACATCAAATCACAGAATTACGGAATGGTTGAGGTTGGAAGGGAACTCTGGAGGTTGTCTCATCCACCTTCCCTCACATTCTCTCCAATGGAAACAGGGCCACCTAGAACAGATTGTGCAGGTCCATGCCTAGACGACTTTTCAATATCTCCAAGGAATGATACATTAAAAAGTTATATTATTGCATTAAATTGCAAGAGCTACATAAGAAGGTTTAGGATCAAAGTAGTGGAACAGTGTCATTCTAAATGAAAAGCAACTATTCCTGTTTTGAAACCTTCAAGTCCTGTAATTAAAGGATCTTCAGTATCAATGCTCTAGTGGATGAAGCACAAGATGGAAGGCTAGTTACCACCTCATCCAAACTAAACCAAACTAAAACCAAACTAAAATACAACATTCTTGGTCTTTAAAGTATAATGAATAAGATTTCTGGTTTATTATATGCTTAATAGATGAATCTATTAATTTCTTTACCTGATAGAGACTGTTACGTGTGTAATTAAGGCCAAGTTGGATGGAGGGAGAGGGGCCTGGACAGTCTGATCTGGCAGGTGACAACTCTGACCCATGGCAGGAGGGCTGGAGCTAGATGATCTTTAAAGTCCTTTTCAACCTAAGCCATCCTACAATACGACTCTATGATATAACTACTTCCTACAGCTTAAGCACTAGCAGGTTTGTTGTTTTAATACTGGCAACCAGGATCTCCCATCCCCTCATTTACCTCAGAGATACAAAGCCATCTTTGAGCCATTTAAAATTACATACATGCAATGTGTAGCTCTGTGTATTACATTCGTTTGCTCTTCCATTTGTTGTCATGAAACTCACAAGAGCATAGTACTTTAGCTTTTCACCTCAAGGTTAAATTTGCTTGAATTTATTAAATGGGTTTAAAATTATTGACAAAATGATTGATGGGCAGATATATCTAACACGACAGTACAAACCCTCTCTTCTTTGCAAACCATACAAAAACAACCAAATCATAATGCCTGTCAGCAGCAGTTGCTGAATCGCTGCTCTCCTGTCACTACAACTATTTGTAGTGTGCCACCTGCAAGACAAGTATACTAACAAAAAAATTATAACAATAATAATTTTCTGACTGCCCTCCAAGTGAGGGTAGTTTACTTTGTGCGCTGACAGGAGTGCTTTCTCTGTTCACCTCTGGCATAAAAGAACCTTAAAATGAAGAATCATGCCACCATACTCCCAAATACCATTAGGATTTGCCATGTGTCTGATGTTTAGATCTCAATTAATGGCCTATTTATCATGCAGCCTTGCTGGAGAGGATCATCTCCCATTTTATACCAGGCCAAACCACTTGCCAGAGGTACAGTGCATTGTTAAGAGATCAGAGAGTCTCAAAATCCGAAAATGTTACAAAGAACAAAAGATTCCTCTCAAAAACACAGGCAGGCCCTGGCAGTGCTTGCCACCACTTACGGCAGCAGCAGAATTCCAGCAAACACGCTTAGAACTTGGAATTTAGCAAGGAGTTCAAGCATTAAACTACCCTAAAAATGGAAGTATTTGTTAGTCTTATTTATAAACATAGCAAAACCCCAGTGGGTCTTCCTAGAAGACTGATATTACCTGAAATTCTGTACTGCAGCATATAATGACCAGAAAGCCCCCCAGTCCTTTCTTTGATGTTTGCAATGGGACACCAGCCTAGGAGATTCAGCATTTTCAGTTTTAACGCTAGAGAGAGTGATGATCCATTGTTTATCTAGTCAAACTAGGGATCTTAGTTTGGTTTTTTGATGAATTATGTAATAACTATAATCAAACGTTGAGGATGTTTCAAAGACAAGAAAACACAGGCAGAAGCCATTGTGCAGCAGTAAGTACTGATAATTATCACCCGTTCTTCCCTTTATTTTACAAAGCTGCACACAGAGTACCAATCAAAATTCCCAAATTAACCACCACAGGATCTAGTCCTCCTCTTTTGACCAGATGGCCTAATTTGCCTCCTCTGGTAGCGTGGTTCTGCTGATACAACCCCTGTGAGGCATTCATAGGCATTTTTTAAGCTGAACTAGGGCAGAAATCAACTTACACAATTCATAAAAGTTATATCTGCTGGTCAAGATAAACATGCCTGAACAGCTTGCCAAACATAGAAGTGGACAGACTATTGGAAGGATATTTTTCACCACATACATTTTCCCCTGTGCACTAACACGGGCTTTCTCCCCTGCACCTCTCAGGTGAGATTCTCTGAGGTAAAATGTGATCAAAGTCCTACAATAAAGTGAACTCAGCAGCATGGCCACCATCCTCAGCCCACCTTAGCTACAGTGAGCTAAATTCAGAACGATCAGAGCTTACATTTGCTGTATTCTGAGGTGAGAAAGGTGCAGCTCCCCCCGCAGCACAGGTGCGCGCTGCCATGTTGGCCAGGCAGCTGCCCCCACAGAAAGACCTGGGGGCTGCAGGGAGGAGCCCGGAGCCGCCTCATGGCGCCCAGGAGCCACCACAGCAGGACTCCGGAGGCTGCATGCAGCACTACTAGGAAACTGAGGTGAGAAAGGGGGAGAAAGTACAAGTTCTGGGGAAAATATTGCTTAAGGATGTGTTGTGTAAAATAATAGATGAAAAAAGTCTGATTTTACTGAAAGCGTACCAGGGAAAGCACTCACCTATGTTTCCTGGGTGCAAGAGGAGATTCCTCCCATCGCTCGCTGGCTATAACCTGTTCCCTGGTCGTGTCCTGAACATAGGTTTGGGAAGCAGAACGTTTCTTTGTGCCTCACACACACTTTGAAGCATTTCCCTGTGGTATAGTTTTCCCCATTAACCTCCTCAGTCCTTTTTTCTTACTGGCAGGTTTTCTGCAGACTCTGTCCCCTCCAGGACAACAGGGTGGGCCTGGTGGGCTGAGGCTGGGGAAGGAGAGACTAAAGCCACCAGCTCTGGTTTTTATCTTCACATTTGTTTGTCTGTTAAGAACATGTGTTGTGCGTTTAGGATAACAAGGAGCTGGCCATCTGCTTCCATCCAATGGTCCCCTCTGCTGCTCCAGTAGCAGGGCTTTGATATTGGAATTGGACCAATTAACCTAATTAATGGGGGAGAAAGGGAAGGAAAAGTTGGTGGTTTTGTTTTTAATTCTCCCAAATCCACAACATGCAAACTTTAGTAGTCTTTAACAGTTGAGATTTTCTTTAATATTCTTGAGATTTGACAAGTTTGCAGCATAGCAGTTGTGAACAACCTTGCTGTATGGTAGGCAAACAGAGGGCTCTGGATGAAATATGTCCTCTAAAAAGTCTTCTGAGTTCAACATTTTTTTCTGTAATCGTTGTAAGCTGTATTTATTTTTCCATGTGAGAAGGACAAATGACTAGATTCCTGCCACTCTGTCTCTCACACCCCAAATGGGCTGTTGCATCTATAAAACACCCACATATTTTCCTCTAGGGAAAAAAAAAAAAAGCTATGGTTAAAAAAACCACAACCAACTCAAACACTTTATCATCTCTATGCAGGTTCAGCCTGCCATGAGTTCGTGTGGGGTATTTGACCCCTGATAGTAAGCAGACGTGGGCAATTCCTTGCTGAATTTGTCTGGCACGTGGCTCCTGGTGGCTCCTCTGCTGGGCTGCAAGCCTGCTTGGAACCCCCTCAGTGATGGCCTCTGACACCAGCTGCCAGCCTGCACGTGGAGGGGGCTAGAAACCCCTTAAGAGAGTCCCATTGCTTCTGCCCTGGCCAAGGCATTCCCACAGCATACTCCTTACCCAAAGGATGCTTAGAAAAGATGTGTTATCAGGTTTCCCAAACTGTTTTTGGCAGTGGTACTCATTTCCAGCTGGTTTTCTGTGCCATTTCCTGACTGTTGGTTAGAGAGCAGACTGTGAGCAGACAGGCAGCAACGTGGGAAGGTTGGACCTCCTGCATGACGGAGGTTTGATCTCTGGAGGAACGGTGGCATATGGCTGATTCTTCATGTTGGTATTTGGTTTACCAGACCAGAAAGGCAAAAGCCTAAATTAGGAATAGAAAAGGAATAGCTAGTGAATTATTTAGAAACAATAAAGTTTAGATGCTGCTTAAGTTGTCACAAGTAATAAGCTTGTAACATAGAAAGACAGCACGGGAAGCACAGTTAACAGAACTCTGTCTCTATCTGATGGCAATTTTTTTATTTTATTTTATTTATTTATTTATTTATTTTTGAGCGGACCCGAACACTTCTGTACCAGCTCAGCATTGTCGGCTCCCTCTGGTGGCCACTTCCCGTAAATTCTAGTAGTGGGGTTTACCCTGAAAAAGCCAGAGCATTCCAATGGATTGGAGTTAGCCTCATCAAGTAGCACCTATGTTTGAGAGCACTGTAAGGCACTATAAGTTTCCTGTAAAGCACCGATCAACAAATGCTTTTACTATCAGTAATTTTAAAGAACTGTATAGGCTGTATGTTGTTGTTATCCAAACCAGGGAAACGTGCAGCAACACTAGATTTTTAAATTAAAGCCTTAAAAAAAAAAAGTATATTAACTATGAAGTAACATAATCTTGTTTTATAACACTTGAAAGAAATTATGCTACGTTTTAATTCCAGCCCTGCTGTATTAGAAAATTGCCATCCTTGTAATATCTCTAAGTAAATGCTTGGAGTAATAGGAATAAAATGAGGTTAGAAGACTAGAAGAAGATTTAAAACAAGCAAAAAGCATAAATCCTTGCAGAAGCTGTTCTTGGGCTTTCATTCATGTTGAGCATATCTTATAGCTCAACAACATCTCTGAATTAAAAAACCCCAAAGCAAAAGCACAGATAATTGCATAACTTATACGATTACACAGCTTCCTACTGTCAGTCTAGGCTATTCAGCATGCATCCCATGTGGACGTACCCAAAGACATTCCAGATTTTGGTTAAGTTGTTAAAATTTCCTAAGTGACTAAATATAACTTCCTACTTGAGAAACTCTGATTGCATTAGAACCTTCTCATGGGTCAGAAGCTTTATTTAGTTGATACAGGTAACTATAGAGCATCCAGTACAATATACTTCAGTCTGCATGTGACCCTGGTGAAGTCTGAATTAAACTGACAGCTTCTGGTGCCTACAGAGAAGGAAGTGAGGAAATAGTGTTTGTTAATGTCATCTAAATGTTGCGTTACTGATATAACTCTTACTGGAACTTCCCAAGCAATCAGCTCCAAAGCACCAAAGAATTTGAGAGTATCCAATTTGGGCTGCAAGTATTTTGCTAGAGCAGAACATACTTTGTTTCTGAATATATTTCAACTTTTTTTTGTTTCAAGTTTTCATCTCAACAAATGCTGCATTACAGGACTTGTCCTAGAGTCTGTGCAAGGAATGCTCCTTGGTTCCGAAGCAGCCCTTTGTAAAGCTTATGCCTTTGTTCAGTCAAATGTTGCATAGCCTTTCAAACTGTTAAAAGTTATTTTGGGATTGCTTCCCTGCTTCGCCCTCCCCCGCCCCCCCCGAAGATGTGTTGGAATTGTCAGAATATTATTAAAGCAAGTTGTGCCTTTAAGAAATGTTCTTCTGTCAGTTTGTTTTATATTTTAGGCCAATCTTTCTAGAATCCTTACCTAACCTTTACGGTACTGGAGAAAGGCGAAAAATGGTTGCTAGGATACTTGCAAAAAGGCAAATTAGTTGCACTGGAATTAAAACAAAAGGATTAAAAATCTCTAACCTTTTTAGTTAAACATCCGGTTTCAACAACTGCCAAAATTTCATGGTTCTTCTCTTTGAGAAAAGAAATTAAAGATATTAATAGTACCTCAATTTCACAGACAGACAGAATTTTAAAGCATTGTCCTAGTAAGTCAAGTCTAAGATGTCAAACTATGGTAAGTTTCCTTTGCTGTTTTCAGAATATTTGATCATTGGTTTTGTATCTTTTGATATTTTATATTTTTCCATCCACATTTCAAGGTGTAGTTATGTGGTTCTAAGTCTTCCATAAAACTGAGCTCCCAGCTGAACAAAGTAGAGAACCAAGTAGAATCTAAGGCTTCAATGAAAGATTTACTTTTTGACAGTGGTACTTAATTCTCATCTTACATCAGTGTAATTCTTCTGAGCTTTTCTCCATTAGTAGCTTCGGCAACAAAAAAATGAACAGTAAAAATAATACTGTGGATCTGGATGGGTTTTTTCACCTTCTTGATTTGAACCCTGGCAAGAAATCAATCAGATATTCTTCTGCATCTTTGATGTTGTAAAATTCCTGCTTATTTCTAGAAAATATCTTTTTGGATATTCAAATTGATTGCAACAGAAAGGGCTCTGTAGTTGTCACTACTCTGTGACAATTAGTGCATTAACTCTGAGACAGAGCAAGAACTTATTGAGGGCTATTAGGACTATTAAAATACTTTATTTTTAGGGCTCCCTCTATTGCTTAGCCATTCCGATGAGGCTTACAGGTTTTGATCAGGTTAATGCAAGAAATGAAGACATCTTTACTCTGTACAGAGACTCTGGTCCCTACAAACTTACCCTGAAATCATGCTTTGCAGACTAGCAAGTATATTTGCATTAATGGCCCTTTCTTCTTTCCTTTTTACCCTGAATAAGGCCTGAAGTATAGCCCTCACCTTTACTATATATGCAGGACATCTTCTGGAACACAAAACAGCCTGGGCATTTTTTTTGTTTAGGAGCAGAAAGAGGACCGCACAATGTTTACTCCTAAGATATTAATGGTCAGTTGAGTAGAAGACAGCGTAGTGTTAAGCCTCAGTACATCAATATTTTCAATGAAAATGTAGTAGGAAGAGCTCCTTGCTGTTAAGTCACAGATGGGAAGAATTCCTGGCTTTAGTGCACAATTAAAGAGAGATGAATGTGTGCCAGCAGTTAATACTGATGATACTATATAAAATGCTGGCACTTCATCTTGCCAAAAATTGTTACAATTCACTTATTCTGAATAGCTAAGGATAACTTTATAAACTTTAAGGGAAGAATGCTACCAGTTTCATAATCAGTTTCTATGACTGTCCACTCTTGCATTCTTATTGCTTGATTCCAGAAAGAATCTGTTCTGTAGCCTTTTTGATTCCACATAGACTGCAAGTAAAAAGTACAGGAATTCCTTACTTACAGAAGGAATTGAATATCATGATGCTGCTCTGTCATGACTATTCTTTTTTTGCACTTAATTCAGTATACAATGTATTACATAAAAGAGATTTACACCAGGAAACTTCCTTTCCTTTTTTTTAAATTTGATTCTTTTGTATCCGTGTTTTTTCTCTTCTGTTTTCTGAGTTGCAAGAATTAGTTTGCAGTTCTGGTGTGGTTTTTTTGTTTTGTTTTGTTTTAATTAAAAACCAAAAAAAAATCCATAAAACCACACAAAAGGATAATCATTGCCTGCATAAATGAAACTGAGCTATTCACAATCTGAGATGGAAAATTGGTAAGAATCCAAATGCAGCTGCATAAAGACAGCAAAACGCAAATTAGAATGGAAACACATTTGGATAATTGCAAACATGCCAAATCAGGGAATGTCAAAAGAAATGTTATTGTGGTGCATTTCTGCAGTATCCACTGAATTAAAAACACAGAGGTTATATCTACCACAAAGCTCAAGATTTATAAGGAAAAGTAGGTTGCGTGAATTAAGAAATACCATGATCTAACAGGTAGGTCATTTTGTAAGAACTCTAGAGAACGAGTGTCTGGGCTCTGCAAAGGCAGACTGATCCCTAAGGGATGCAAAAGCATGCCCCATAGGCCAGGAGCCTCACCAGCAAGGGCTCTATCTCACCATACTCAAAGAAGGCAAGCAGGACCGACCTAGAGATGGTAGTCAGTGTCAGTCAGAAGCCTAAATCAGCAAACAAGTCCATGATGACGAAGCAGATCCAGGGGTAAGCCAGGGACACAGGTTCACGAGCCGGGGTTAGAATTGGATCTGATGATGGGAAACAGAGCCAGATGTAAGCAGCAATTGCCAGGCACATCTGCAGTGAATTGGGAAGGTCTAAGGTCAAGTTGGAAAGACAGCCCATGGGTTAGCGCTCAGATCTGCAGGGTCCACGGTTAAGCACAGACACATCTACAATAGAGCTGGAGACAAACACATGCAGCATAGCCCAGGGCAGGCCTGGGCCTGAGTGTAGATGGTTTCTGGGCCCGTGGACGGTTGAGGCTGGTCAGGGCACTTAAGGCCTGTTGGAGCTCTGGGTCATGCAGTGCTATTAAGTTCTTGTTACAGTGGAAATAAACTTGAATACTAAAAAATAAATAAGCATAGTTGGGACCATTCAAATGCTAGTGAAATATTAGGAACAAACCTTGGTCATAACACCAGCAAAACATAAACTAAGAGGTGCAGGTAAGAGGCAGCATGTAAAAGAATTGAAAGGATCCCCACAGAGCTCATTCCAGAGACTTTTAAAAACATCCTTCTTCCCTGAGCAATGTATTTAACTTGTTCTTCTCCTCTGCACTTGTTGAAGATTTTGCATAATGCAGTGACTAGAAACTTTCTGTCTATCTGAATTAAGAAACACTACAAGCCTCTCTCCAGGATGGAGTTTCTGAGTGAAACTGGAAGGACTAAGTGGCTGCATAATAACTTCAGAAAAAGAGGATCTGGCCAGTTACTTTGGAAAAAAGTCCATTCTGTTGCCAAAGAACTTGGGAGAAGTTAAGACCACCCAGAAGGCAGGTAGCCTGCCAAACTGAAATCGAAAATACATCCTGCACTAAGGGCTGCAGTTTGCTTTCAGAACTCTCAGGACTATCATGACCTTACCTTTTTATGTTCCACTATTTACAGCCATAGTGGAGACCCTGCAGCTGAAATTTTACATTTATCATTACTTAATCCCACCTATGTGAAAAGAAGAGGTAACAGTAAGAACAAAAGCAGTGTTGTATCAGACAGGATGGCTATGGCATCACTGGTGCCATTCAGTGATTGTTTTCAGAGCTACTGAACAGTCTACCCTGAATTCTATCTGGGGATTTTTTGTACTTGTAATTCCTAAATTTCCAGCTATGCCATTACTCTAATTCCCCTGCATTGGACACTGATGAAAAACAAACAAACAAACAGACAAACAAAAACCAACAAAACAAACAAAAAGAAACCAAAAAAAAAGCAACAAAGCAAATCGTATTTTCTGATATTTGCATCCAGTCTCTGAAACCCCCCTGGTTAGTTACACAGGTCAGCAATGAGCGGAATAACACTGGCAGAAGTGCTGCAAGTTAAGTGGTGACAGTAGTGGTTGTTATATGTTTGGGATTGTCTTCCATTGACTTCAGTTAAAATGAACTTCTAAATCATTGAATATAAGAACATAGTTCACACTTGCACTTTAAGATGTGATAATCTGATAAAATGTTGTTTTGTTTAATAAATGATCATTTGCTTTTAAAATGTTTGATACTTCACAGGTGTTACTAAAGCAGCAGTTTCCATTTGTATACTGATCTAGTAAAAACAGAATTTCCAGAGGCTGGCTCAAAGGTTCTGCAGCAGCATCTGCTCAGTATCACAAACCTGCCAAACGCCAGTGACAATTTATGTCATGTGCTTGAATCTTATTTCAATACCTATTGTAATAAGAACAGTAACCAATGATGAAAATGCCTCTAAGAAAGCAATTGTTATATATTTGAAGGGTGCTGGTAATAACTCAGATTTACAAATGATTTTATGCTAATTTAAGCAGAAGTGCATATTAACTTGAAGCACTATGAGGTCATTGCAACAAGATGCACTGCTCTGATGTAGCCTTCACCACCTGCATGGTACCTTAATCAAGCATATTAGGAGGAAACCCAGACATGCCCCAAAATAAAATTACAGTTCTTTCCAAAAATACATCTGGATTTTTTCCAGTGACAACATTCCTCCCACAAGTTCATTATTTGAATGCTGTATTTATACTGTGAAAGGTTAAATAATAGATGTTTATAGCCAGAATATGACAAACTATTAAGATAACTTGAGTGCTATATATTTTTCCTGGTAATTATTGCATCAAAGTGAATAACTGAACATTGAAGTTATAGCCCAGCTTTAGAAAAAAATTCCATTTCAGGTATAACTTCCAAGTGTGAGAAAGGCAGGGAGAACTTCAAGAATTTGTCACAGATTAAGTGATAAATTACGGTCAAGCTGTTCCTTTCAGCTTTTTTTTGGGGGGGGGGGAGAGGGGGAGGAGCAGGTGATTTTTGCAACTCTTACGATTAGTTTCCCATTAATACATTAATTTATTTGGTATGCAGTGGCAAATTGCAGTAGCATATTTCTAAATGCAGAAAAAGAAAAATGACCCTACAAAGGAGGGAAAGATTAAGTCTCTGTGTGATGTAGACAGGAGATAACTTTGAAAAAAAACAGAGGGTCAGCAATCTTTTTTCTAGTATGTGTACGAATCTCATTCCACTTTTTACCACAGTTTTTGATTCTGACTTGAGGAGGTTGTTTTTTGTGTTTTTTTTTCTTGTATTAAAAATACTGACCAAGCTAAAATACAGCATCAGAAATACAGGAAGGGTGTCTTCATAGCATCAATATGTCAGACCAACTAAAAATTTTCTTGCAAAAAAAAACAGGAAATAGATTTGCAGAAAGATTTTTTTATTATTTTAAAAAACATAGGTCACTCTGAAAGTAATGTCTCCTTTTTATTTCAGTGAAAACTACAACAGACCAAAAGAGCACAATAACACTCGGATAGAGCAAATTCTCAGCCACAAAGCACTCTTTCTCAACACAGTCACCACCATTAGCTCTGCATTTTTACCAGCGATGACAAAGAGCCTGCGTGCTGCGCTCGTAAAAATCTGCCGCAGCAGAGGTGCCCCACTGCCACCACTGCTGAAACGCACCACCAGCACCTCACTGTGCTCACATCCACTGTTTGGTTTCCACAAACATTCAGCAAGCGTTGATGAATGTCAATGGGTGCAATTTTTTCCACATGGAGGAATTCAATTCCACCTCTTTGCTTCAGACAGATTTCCATTGTGTCAGAGTGCCCCTCTGCTGCCATCTGTTGCACAGCAACAAAATGTAGTGGGATATTGGTGGGAAGGTTCAGCCTCTGCTGCCATCCCACCACCATCTGCCTCTGACATCATGGGCCAACATCATAAAAATAGGAGGCATTACTTTCGGAGCCACCCTTGTGATTTGTATTGCCTTTCTTAAATCAGATACTAATTCCATTAGTTAGTGTAAAAGTAAGTACTTTGGAGAGGACAAAAATAATGTCATCTTGATTTAAAACCAGCTGCATACTCTTCCTGTAAACTTAATTTTAAAAGCTTGAAAGAGTAATCCGAAATTGTTTGATTCTTCATCTGGATAAATTATCTTATGACAAGGCAAGTCTTAAATTAACTGCAAATTACTCAAAAACTCATTGACAGAAAGCCATGACTGTTTCATTAACCAAACTGTTGTGCTGTTTATTTTAGACAATCTGTTTAATTTTCCTTTGCTTACATTTTGATGTATTGAAGATCACAACCCTCCAATATGTCCAATTTAAGTTTTCATTGCTGATGACAAGTTTAAATTGAAAATAGTTTTGTAAAATTATGAGTGTTAGAACAGATAGCGCAGAACAATGTAATTATCAACAGAACTAATAATTAAAGCTACATAAGAAAGGAAACAAAATCAGCTGCGAAAGCAGACGTGCCTTTTGAGCTCTGCAGACTCATGAATGACTTATATTTGGAGCTTGAGCTGCTAGCATCACGAGTTAATTCATTATTAATGTTGTTATCAGTCCTTATCCATTTTGTGACCCTTAAGTGTAGCAACGAAGCTTTGCATAACCACTTGAGAAACTTCTTTGAGTCCATGACTCCAAACTTGGAGCAACAGTAAGGCTGTACGTTGTGGTTAATTGATAGAGGGCTATAATAATCTTCCCTAGCTCAATTTTTACTTTTTAAATATTTTTAACCAGGGTTATGCAGGACAGTATAGCGCATGCGAAATGTCATAATGGGTCTTGACCTTACTTTTACTGTGCATTCAGCTGTTGCCAGGTTCTGTAGTATAGCAGCTCTCTTTAGGTTTCTGTATTTTCACTCAAATAAATGGCAGCATTGATTTCAGTTGAGATACAGTTTATAGAATTTTTCCCCCTTCTATCAGTCATTCCTGATTATAGAATGGAAAGAACTAGACAGGATAGTCAAAGAAGACAATATTTGTGATGAACTTTGTGTGAGTTGGTGGGTGTGCAAAGTCAAAAACCATTATCTTTCACGCGTTTCATTTGGATTTCTCTTAAGCCTTGGCTCAGCGATGAGCAAGGCTGTTGGAGAAACATGGCTCATGAAATTGGGGATACAATGTCAGACAAAAGAAGAAAATGCTTCTTCCTTTAGCTGCTCATGGTACTCCCCTGATTGCAGTATAAACTTGATGTGCTCTAAAGAATGGCAATGGCTATAGCTTGTACTACAAAATGGGAACCCCCATGAAGCAAGTACAGAGACATCTGATGAATTGCCACTACACTGAGCTCTGTAGCCTTCTTGTAACTCCCCTCTTTGTGGGTACTATGCAATACTAAACTTTTCAGTGTATCTCCTTGTTAGCACATTCAATAGCCTTTGAGTATGACAGCCCCCATGGCTGGGTTACTGGGGACAGGAAGAAAGGTACAAAGAGTTATCCCTGATTGCTTTGCTTCTGCCACCTATAAAACCATGCACTTTACTGCAGCTGGAAAACAGACTTTTAAGCTCTAAGGAAGAGCTGAATAACAAAAAAATGTTTTTCAAGAAAAACAAATCCTTTTCAGGATGTCCTTAGTTTCTGTATTAGTACAAACGTGGATGGTGATGTTACTAGAAGAGCTAAGACAGACAGTGATCCAACACCACCCATCATGAACCTACAGTAACAGAATTTTAAACTCAATCCAATGCTTATATTTATGTAAACATACACAGGGTCCCAATGTTTGCTGTTTCTAAAGGACCATCAGAAACATCTACCTCAGTTTAACAAGGAAAAACAAGTGTGATTCAAGTGAGCTCCAACAGAGGTCTTATTCTTTAGAGAAATCAGATTGGGCATGGACATGAATAAATTCAGATTTAAACTCCAGCAGCCTGTGGGAGTCTGTGAATGGCTCATCATGCATTCAAGACACACTGTTAGATACAAATGCCAACCAACAGAGCTGCAGTACACAGATCAGAATCTTTTCCCACTACGCAATGATTTTCTTTCTAAAAACCATGCTATAAGAAATCCTGCAAAGTCTGAGTATTTTATTTTGTGATTTTTTTCCTCATGTAATAGTATTTTTTTTTCCTTTCAGTTAAAGTACTGACAGAATACAGGGACTATAAGCAAAGAAAAATGAATAGTTCACAAATAGAATTGAAATGATGGAGAAAAATTCTAGTTTATCTGTTTTGACAGATAAAAGCTTGCTGCTGTGATCTCTCATTTAGCTTATTTTTCTCTTCTAACTGGGTGAGATTCACTTTGTTGAGATTCCTTCTGAAAGTCTACCTGCAGGGAGGCAGAACTTTCCCACAGGAAAAAGTGCATGTTGTTTTGTTCCACGTTAATCAAGATTTTAGCACCAGCAGTACACAGCACTGCTAATCACCTGTAACGTGCTTCTACATATGAGGAAAATGAAGCAGCTCTCACTGCTGCAGTTAACTGCAGGAAATCTGGGGTAGATTTCAGAACAAAAGAAGAGAAATTAGACTGCTTTATTTATGCACTGAGCATGCTCCACTAGCGCTGTGCATCATGTGGTTCCTTGTTTCTAAGGGAACAGCTATGATGCTGAGCACATCCTTGCCTATGATGAACTGCGGGGTGCTTTTTTCCTTCAGAGAGTATTTTTTAAGACATAAATCTGAAATTATTTGCTGCAATGGACTGGCATTGATTTATATTTACAAACATATAATCCTTAACATATCAGTATAGAAGAGTTTATTAATCTGTTTTGAAATTAACTACAATAAAAATATATTTAATGGCATAGTCAATTTAATTATATTTGGGATAGAATTGCCTCAGTTTACAGGGGAACAAATATGTTGTGTGATTATGATCCCTGGATGGTGTTTTTATTTTTAGTTCTTCACATCCTTTAAGAGATAATTTGCATTATGGCTGATTTATTACTGCATACATACATATATTTATATGTATATGGGAATGACTGTTCAAATCATCAGCAGTTGATTCCAGCAAACACATCTAGATCACCTAGATCTTGTAGCTAGGGTAGTAATGTGGTAATGCCAAAAAGACAGGAATCAACTTGATAGAAAGGATGACACCTGTGAAGGAGCTGGTACTTTCGTCTATCAGTAACTGTGGACCACTAAAATAAAGAGGAAAAGATTTACAGTGGCACAATGAAACATCTTAGTATAACTATAACAGCAATTGAATGTACTGTTTCCCCATTTTCTAGTCAGCTGTCCATTTACTAACTCAACAGCCCGTGGGACTTCAGCCTTGAAGCCTAACACAAGACGTAGTTTTTGCAGTGCTAAGATTGTAGATTTGCAGTAATTAAGTTGGATAAGTTGCTTGTTGAGCTATTGTAAGCAAGGGACTGTGAGTTTTCGTTTATTTGTTTCCAGCATATTTGTTTTTTGCCTGGCATGAGCATCGCCAGCACAATAAATGGCATTATTTAATTCTCCACAGAGAATCAAATTAAATTGTAATTGAGGTGAAGAAGCCTATTGAGACAGAAATAAATTAAAACTACAAATAGACATTAATGAATCTATAAATCTGAAAAGAGACAAATTTATAAATTCTATTTTTAGGAGCATTTGTTAGGAGGGCTTTGAGATACCCAAGCATTCACTCATTTTAACAGAGGATGTGTTTACAGCCTGGAAAAAATATTCATAAGATCACTGAAGCACCAAGACAGAAGTAGAAAGTAACTTTAAGACTAGCATCTGGGAGTTTTTCTGTGCCTTTCTTCTCAAAATAACTGCTTTGGCTTAAAGAAATTTCTGCCTGAACAATGTTCCTGTTCAGCAAGCATAGCCTGTGGTTCTGACAGCTGTTCAGGTGGCCCTAGAGATAAAGATGCTCCTACTGGTCAGCATCACCTGACAGAAGATTTGGTCAGAGCTCTAAAGAATGGGAAGCAGTGCTTTAATGTTACCAAGAGATTCAATCAGCAAGAACCAGTGTAATACCGACCACAACTCATGAGAGAAATGGAGTTCAATGGGCATATTCAGGTCTAGATGTAGCTTAGACTGTCCTGTAAGTTTAGCTCCTGAAGGAAAAGTGTACTGTATTTTTCCTAATTCGTGCTGGTGGGTACACTGAGAGCCATATCCTATTGGATGGCTAGTACTTGGAATTAAATGCAAAAAGAGATTATTGGTACAGATTAGAAATGTTTGGGTCTTTCACATCTCAAACTGGCAGAATAATGACCAGTCAAGTGGGCATCACCCCATTTGCAAAACCAGTCTGGCTTGTCCATGTGGAGGGACAGACAAAATGCTGTTGTTTCACTTGAGCTGCAGTGAAGGGGTGAGGGTTTCTCCAAACTGTACAACTTGGACAGCTGAGAGATTCTGTTCAGCTACATTCAGCAGGTGCCTGCAGGGAAAAGGAGGGTTGCACCGATATGTGTGATGTGGTATAAAGAAGACTCATTTCTATTTTAGCTGTCAAATCAAGAATATCTCATAAGAGGATTCTCACAAGCATAAAATTACAGCATGAACCAGGCTGATGACACATATCTACTGTGAAGGTAACAGTATATATCTGAAAGGTGGTTTAGCTCTGTGTTAAACTTCTATACCAGTAAATATCTGTTCAGCTTCCCAAGAGACGAATTCTTTTCCTAGTTCCATCAGAAGGCTTTTTTAATGACTCAGAATTTTATTTCCCTCCCCCCCCAACCTTCCATCTTTAGGAGAATGCTTCCTATTAGAGTATTTTAGAGCAGCAGGGATTTTAACAGACCAAGCTGGTTAGTTATGTTTGCACACCATGAAAAAGAACACTATGCAGATTTTAGGCTGATTTAATTTGTATTTTACAATACTTGTAGTCTTTAGTCTTACATTCAGTTTTCTGTCTCACTCTAAGGAAGATGAATACTACACAGGAGGCTAATAAATCAGTTAAGGCTTAGAGTGAATTTCCATTGTTATTATATATCACATTTGACTGCAAATGCTTCCTGGCTAATCTCCAATTTGAAAGCTGATATTGTAGTCAACACTAACCGGCCCCTATTCATTAGCAGTCAAGGAAGAAGAGAATTGTATCTACGCTTTAGGAAGGGATATTTTATTCACAATACTTGAGCATGCAATCTACTTTAAAGACACAATTTATCTTAAACACACAATTTATCTGTCATTCTCAGTGAAGATGTGTGCTTGAATCAGGATCCAAGCAGGCCATCTAGTTAAATATCTTTTTTCTCTGAGAAGAGAGCCTCTCAACATATTCTTTGTCTATTTTGAAGGCTATGTGATGAATATTATAACATCTTTTACAGATAAATTCTTGCTTTATTATGTTCTCTTCATAAGCAGAGAAACATGCACAAAATCTAGAACATTTCTGTGGAGATCTTAGAAATATTGCTTTAACCTTTTTCATCTGATTTTACTGGTGGTTGAATGAAAACGGAAAATGATTTTGTGCAGTGGAATGGAAATCAGAAAACTCTTTAAAGCTTGAAACTTTTGCAACTTTTATTCTGCTTAAAAACTCAAAATAGTTACTTGCAGGTTGATAATTCCACGGAGAACTGTGTGTGTGTCTGTTTTTTGTTCTGTATTTTTTTTCCTATAGAAAATGCAGGGATGTAACGCAATAAGAACTGAACTTGATACATCTTCCCTCTAAGACATATTTTGTTTTGTCTTCCCCCATTCCTTCTGATACACAACTAATCCGACAATTCAAACTGAGCAAGTAAAAAAACACTTTCCTAAGTATGTGATCACAGGTGAGATATACTAAGGAAATTGTTGCAGGAATAAGCATTCCAAAACATGGTTTTCTGTACTTAAGAGCTCACCATTTTCATTAAATACTGAATATTTCCTTTTCCATTACTGAGGTCAAACAGGATTAGTCAGCTTTACAACGATATCACCAACAGCAAACTATCCCCTTTTTTCTTTTGCAAAAGCCCTCTGTCAAAAAGATTACCCTGCTGATTGTTACTGTGAATGATCTTTAGACTACCCAGTTTTGAAAAATGTACTGAATCTGGAACACTTTCAAAACATAAAAAAAACACGGACAACCTGGCAGGAAAACAGTTCTCCAAAGTAATCTTCCCTTTAGAAGCATATATTGATCTTACCAGAAAGCTGCTAGTCCTTTTGTTGTTGTTGTAAAGTACTTGTTTTCCCTAAATATAATAAATATATTTTTAAAAAACTTAACTCATCCTTGATCCTTCTTAAGGGATTTGTAAGCATATCCCCTAAAACTTTTTGAAGTCTTTTCTGTTCTACTTGTATCTATTAAATAACTAGAATAAATCATACCCCAAATATTCTGGATTTAATGCTTCATTGGCTATGGTAGAGTTCACAAGGACTGTTGATGAATTACTAGAAAGCCCCAGGAGAGTTCTAAGTGGGGACTTTAATAATTCCCCAATCCCACTCAAATGAAATATACTGCAAGACAGGAACTGCTTAGTTCTGCAAACACTAGTTCTGCTGTGCGGTTTTCTAGATGAGAGCAGAAATGCTCAGATTGCCATAGTTTCATTGCAAACCAAGAGAAACATTTAAAGGATATCTTCATTTTATTTTCTGTGAATGTTCTTCTAAGGTGTGTTTTAATCATAGTAAATAATTTCCTGTTCTTCTCACTATTCACAAGTGATGTTCGAAGATTTCTTAGAAAGATGCTTTAAATGTAAATACAAATAAATAGAAAAGGAGGATAACATTTTACTGTTCACACAAAAAGACTTAATTTTGATATGTCCAGCTATTTAGGAAAAGTAATTTTGAGACTCCTCCTTTAAGTAGTGAGGCCTTCTTATTTTATTTTATTTACTAGCAAAGCCTTTCTGCTACATATATTAATTGCAGCTCAGGGCTGCTCAGTCTGCTGGACAGGCTACAAGAGAAGCAGAACAATTTGATCTGCAGACAGTAGGTTGAGTACTCAAGCAATTTAGAAAAGGCCAGCAGACAATAAAAGGGAATCAATAGGAAAGCTAACAAACTCCATGCTTGTTTTTTGAGGAGTGAAATGTAGGAAAACAAAAATAGACATTTATTTTATGTACTTAATTTTTTGTGAATGAACTGTGACAAAAGCTTAGGCAGTCAAATATCACCAAAGCTAGGTCATTTATTTAACCTAAGCATAACCTGAAATCTTTCCCATAAGCAATAGCACTCCTGCCAAATACTGTGAGTGCTGGTGAACTTGCACAAGTTATTGGTGTAATGTTATTTGAAACTCAATTTCCGGTAATTAATTATGTTTATTCCTTGCATATGGCATTTCTAGTAACATCTAAAATCTTAATCTTCTGTGGGATTTCTGAATCATCTTCAGGGCATGCATGCTTCTAGATATCAGAAATCTATGCATTCTAGTTTCCCTCCACACTCCCTGTCTTAGGGATATTCATTAATTTTTGGGTGTAATCAATAGCCTGTTCACTCTTGCAGCTAGGCCATGAACTTTCAGACACAATATTTAAATCACCGTGAGATGTTATGTAAATGCAATTTGATTTATTTTGAGTAGATTAAAAAAAAAAAAAGTCTGGTGTGAAGGTCAGGGAGCAACCAAGAAACAGAGAAGAATAGAGAGGAATGGAGGCAAGAAGCAGCTACGAGTTCTGGGGTTAGCTGTGGTGAAAGAGTAGGGCTGCTCAGGCAGGAGTGGAGAATGGAAACAGAACAGCACTTCAAAGATACAAGACAACAAGAAAGGTTGGTGGGATTGAAAGCAAGTACAGGAAGATAAGAAATTTTTAATGGTCATTTGCAGCTCAAGTATGTTTTTCAGAGTTGAACTCCAAGTCAACAGACTTCAAGAATCTCTTGTTGCAGTTCATGTGTCAGTGGTGCACTTAACCACCATTCAGTGGACTTTCGCCCTTGCCATTACACACTCAATACACACACCACTTTCTTTCACCAAAAATATCCTGAGGGATGGTATTTATTTTTTATAAGTAGAATCTCTTATTTTATTTTATTATCATGCATCTGCTGTAGAGAGTGAGGATAGGCTTTGAATCTCAATCGATTCTATAACCAGTTGTGCATGACCTTGTGCCTACAAGCAAATTTTAATGCCACTATAGGTTTGGAGGAAACTTTTCTGGTATTTTAGATATTTTCTTTTAAATCTCTAAGATAGTTGTAATTTTGCTTTGTGTTTAAAACTGTTTGTTTTGAAAATGATCATTCTTTCAAGAATTTGTATGATCTGGGTCCAAATCTAGACATTAAATACTTCCTTTGAAATAAAAGCCATATGAGACAAATGCAAACCCTGGAATACAAACCAATTTCCATGCTATACTCTTTCAGAAATCAGAGATAAGAAAGTGTAATATCAAATTTTGCTTTGGAACCACTTTGAAGCTTCAGTTGAGTAACTTATGGGAATAAACTTAAATACTTAGGCTTTTACTGAAACATATGCATGTCTTCAAAATCTGAATTAATTACATTTCAAAAACTCACAAAAAATATACTTTTGATATTTAATCACTAGAAATCTGAAACATCAGTGTTAGCAGTTTCTCTTCAAGCATGAAAATTATAGAGGCCAAGATCTCAAGCAGAAAAGAGCAACTAAAATGATGTTTGTTGATGATGATTGGCATGGAGCATGGAGATTGCTCTATTCCAAAATTCCAAGAACACCTGAAGACAGCGGGATTCTAGCTACAGACGTGTCATGCAGGATGAAACAGATTCCCCTGAGAAGCTTGTTAATTTATTAGGAAGTAGGAACATTTCTCCAGACTATTTCTAGTACAGCTTTTCAAAGATAGTGATTAGGCAGAATGCCTTTTATTAAACTTTTTGACGGTCTAGGGTGACACTATGTGGCTAATCTGAGCACTGAAGTTATCTTCTTGGAGTAACTCAGAATGAAACTGATAAAACCTCATAGATCTCATGCCGAGCAGGCAAGGTTAGAGCACACCACTTTTAAGACTGTGAAGCACATCTGAACTTTCATAACTGTCACCTTCATAGAGAATCACTGGACTTAAATAGATGCGACAATGAAAACTATGAGCACACTACAAGTATCTATGTTCCGCCTCAAAATGCATAGAACACTTAGCCTGTGGTCTAACTCTCCTTTTAAAAGAGAAAAAATATGTATGGAATTTCTCTGGTACTGTCTTTTTAATTCATCAGCAACTGTGTTTTCCTGAGCCTATTAGGAAAAAACAGGAGGCAATATTCCATGTCCGGAATCTTCATCTCTTTCCTCTTAACACTAAACTTGAAGCTCATTTTCTTTAATTAGTGCTCTGAGTTACATGTCTTTTTTTCTTTTTCCCCTGGAATGTTTTAACTTGTTTCCCTTATTTGTATCGCCTCTGTCACATTCATTCTCAGGAATGTGTTCTGTATCTAGTTCTGCAAATAATACCAGACCTTTGTATTTGCATGGATACTTGAATTAAGTGTAGCTCAAAAAGCCACAGCTTCACTGGTCCTGGCCCATAACAATTCAGTCTCATCAAGCTGTGAACTTATCCTGTGTTCAAGGAAAGCTCCCTTTATATGAGTTAACGCTGAATGTGGAGTGGCAGCCAGAAGCTTTTAATACTCTTAATAAATCAGTTCCTCTTCAAGGTTTTTCAGCATGCGCCAGTATATCATCTGGAGAAAAACAGATTGAGTGTGCGCAGCATCCTCCAAGTGAGCATCGCAACGTGACGGGCAGCCATCAGTTTAACTCCCCCAGGTCTTATCTTGCACCTCCATTTGCAGGTATGCACTTTCAGAATTAGGAGCAGAAAACAGTTTGAGCCTGCTACGGTGTCCATGTACTGCAGCAATGAATAATTCAAGCAGTTTTGTATAATCTCTACATAATTAAATCCTGCCTTTTTTCCCCCCTCCCGCTCCCCTTGAACTATGAGTAAGACAAATTTCATAGAGTTTATACTACTTTGGTTTCCCCAAACTTGCCCAGCTGTAGAGTTTCTTTCAAAACTAACACATCTGTTATGTGTTCAGAAACTGTCCTAAACCAGACTGAGTCCTCAGCTGCTGCACTTGTTCCATATTGAAACAATCTGCAGCTCCCTAAGCTTCTTAGTCTATTGTCCTTGCCATGCCTCTGAATGTTCCTCTTTAACTTGCCCTGTGCATTTACTAGGAAATCACAAAATTTCCTTCTCTGGAGTAGTATTTGAGATGTATATTTTGCTTATCTGTGCTACCAGAAGACACAGTGCTCCTGCAGAATATTGTGAATCACTTGCAGGAATTGCTGGATATGAAAAAGGGTATTATTTCAGTTCCATGTAAAAATAAGAACGTGATGAACTTGTTTTTCATATCTACCAGGTAGAAGATATGAGAGACATTCATTAAGTTTTGTGTAGAAAATATTTAAGTATTATTTCTAAAGACTTACAAATAGATTACTTTGGTAGGCTTTTCTACAAATATAGTTAAGCCAAATAGATCATGAAAAAAAAATTAATTTTTATCACCACATTTATGACCATCTGCACTGCTACTGAGCATGAAATTTTTCAGGAGAAAAAATTCTCCTGAATAAGTGCTTAAGCCAATGGTCTAATTTTGCATGCTTGTTTTATTTTGATATTCCATCTGCCACAAAAACAGTAGCAAAAAAAAAAAAAACCAACACAAACCAACCCAAAAACATAGTCCTACCAATAGCAGTTTAAAAAAAAAAAACAGTAAAAGAAAAAAAAAAATCAGAAAACCAGAACAATTTGAAATCCTTAGAGATAGTTTGTCCTTTTGATCACAATAACTTAGCATTTAAGGGATTGCTTCAAAGCTCAGCAGTTTTCTGGGAATTATTGAAGCCTGAACACAGAACGTTTCAAGTGATAATCTGCTGGTTTTGAGATGGCGAAGGACTGCAAAAAAATGACGTTAATGAGATTCATTTCTAATCTTGCATGTCTTTTATAGCTGCATTTTAACCTCTGCTGAGGACACCAAGAACAAGCAAAGACAATTTCTATTCTATATAAATTAATAAAATTCAATTCTGACGTTAAGACTTAGATAATTTGTAAATTACTTACTCTCCATATGAAAGTGCTAACATGGAAGTAATTATTATGTGTAGGGTATTCATTAAACCTGCAGAGGAGTAGAAAGAGAAATATTTGCAATTTTTATTATGGCATATGGTAGCATCATGCAATGTGGGCTGTAGAGTCTGTGTAGAATTTGATTCCTACACTCTTGCTCTCAATTTTTATTCATGACATGTTCTTCAAATCTGAGTTGCTATCAGCCCTATTTTCAATTCAATTTGAAAGGGAGTATTTATTATAATACAGACCATTAACACTGTGGAGAATACTCTCTTCTCTCATCAATGCCAGTACCAGAGGATTGAATCTGCATCATAAAAAATGAGTGTGGAGAATCGTTTAGCTACCATCATCAGCATCACCGTAGTGCCTGGGTCCTAGAGCAGTACACCTGTGTCACACTGTACAATACCCGAAACAAAAGAAGTTTACAATTTTAAGAAATGACTTCACCCAGGCATCGTTCTTCCAGTGCAGCATCATGTTTTCCTCCTGTGGCTCTCAGATACGCAGCACTGCCTTTCTACAACACTGGAAATGAATGCAATCCAAATCTTGAGAAAAAAAGTTTCTAAAAGTTCCTGTTCTAATTCACATTCTCTCCAGTGTCCCTTCTGTCACTTCCTTTGATGGCTGCTTCTCTACGTAGGTGTGTTATGGAGGTTAATGGATATTGTCCAACAAACCCCTGTACACAGTGTCAGGTTTTCCAGTCACAAATCTCTGAGGATCTGTCAGAAAGTGGAGGGACAAAAATAGGTCACTATAGCTCTCGGAAATATAACACTGCTTTTCTCATTGTTTTCTTCAATTTTCCATGTTAAAAAGCACCTGTGTACTCTGACTGGAAATTAGCTATCTTTTATTCAAAGAACCATGCTCTTCTTGTGGCAACAATTCACTGTATTACCATAGTGTTACCTCAGCCTTTATTGCTTCAAGAGGCATCTAGAAATGATTTGTACACTTTCTTCATTTCTTAGTTATAATCTGAACGGGCTGAAAAACCTAACACTGACGTTTCTCCAACAGACAGAATACGACTTGATAGATTGAATTTGAACATCAATGCAAAGAGAAGCACAAACCCACTATGTACACGTAGGTTCTGGGAACAAAACAAAGCAAAACAAACACCTGCCTTTTTTCCCCATAAAGCTAAACCAACATATTTTCTCTGTATGAACACATTTAAAAGTGTTTAACACCAACACTAAACACTAAATACAAACAGTGCTTGCATCTTCATTTGAGATGGGTAGCTTGCAGTTAAGTACAAGACTGAACAGTAAGAGAATCCAATGAAGCTGAGCTTTTAAATGAGTTTTAAGAAGGATCAGAAGCATCTTCCAAATCTAATTGGTTTCCAATGCATTTAATTCATGTCCTATTCCCCTTTCCTGTTCAGACAGCAACATATCACAGCATTAACCTATGCCTTGCTTATAATCAAGTGTTGTTATTAGTCACACCACATGGCTTTTCACATACTCAGTGCTTCCTTGAAGCACTGTGATCAGTGAAGATACCCTAAAAAGCAAACAGCTACAAAATTAAAGCACAAGCCCATAATTTTACTGCACCCTTAGATGGCCTTCTGTCTACCAAGCAACATGCAAAAAAGCATGAATAGCCACTGAAGTCAGGGAGACTATATATAGCTCTAATGAGAAAGCTTCTGCTTGGCTGAACTCAAAGTAGAGAGAAGACAACTACTAAAATAGGTAGTCTATCAATTCAAATATGAAATAAAGATGAACAGTGTGAGATACCTCACAATTTATCAAAGTATGGAATGCTGCCAGGTGATTTTTCATTATTTATAGACATCAATTATGTGTCTCAGTGTAATTCATGACATACAGACTGCAAAGGAAGTGAAAAGCAATGACAATAAATGAAATCCTAATCCAAAGAATTAAAATACTTTTTGTGTATCCAGGTTAATAAGTTTTAAATGCTGCTCATAACCCCTCAAACAAAGTAATTAGTTTGAGATGATAGAAGTATTATGTCCTCAGAGCGGTTTTGCTGCACTGTTCTGACCCATAAAAGCCCAAATCTAACCAGAAAGGTTCTGTAAGTCTCTGATGACAAGCAATAGAATAAGAAACAAATAAAAAGAGCCAAGGACATGGTGGACCGTAAATCAAACTGGGAGGGCTTCTATAAATGCAGTAACAGGATTTACTGATTTCACCAGGAACGCTGCAGTAGCAGCTTCCCAGCTTGTTCAGTAACATGCTGCGGGTCAAAATATTCTTGAAGGACATCATGTTTGAAGAGAGCTGTATGAGCTCCAATGAGTCCCCAATGAGATTTTCCGAGAAATAAAACACTGTTACACCCTCTTTTACCATGCCCTTAACTCATTAACTTTACCTTGTCATCAAATCAGCACATAGCTGCTCAGGCTGTAGTTGGCTCATTACACTGGCACACCGTAGAATTTTTCCCTTTTGCTTGCTCCATAAAGCATTCTGTGTTAATGTGCTCATTTGCTGCTACATCAATGCTTCATTTCAAGTAGCTCCCACACCTGCATCTACTATTCAAGCCAACCTTCACTTTTTGGTGGGTTTGATCCTTATTATATCTGAAGACTAGATAACTAACATAGCTAGTAGCAGACAGAACTGACAGAGCTCTGAGGTTTGATTTTGCTAATTGCTTAGAAATATAGGACTGTTAACGCCATCATACATTCTGGAGAGCTAATGCTTTTGCAGAACAAGACTTCCAAAGATAATCATCTTGCACCTGCTGTTTTAATCATCTTGCACCTGCTGTTGTTGTTGGTTTGGAAGTGCCAGCAGTCCCTCTCATCACAAGATTTCAAACACTTGTAATTTTGGCTTAGCCTGTAAATGAGCTTAAGCCACTTCAGTCTTAAACTTTCTAATTGGTGTTAGCTGCTTCTTTTTCTTTTTTTCAAATAACTTTTCTTGTTACCATGTTGAAATCATCTTGGTAAGGGACTGAGTCATAGTGGCTTTGAAACAACATAGGATGTTTTAAGAAAAGTGTTGTTTAAACCAGAAGAAAAAATTGCTTTTCAATTTTGCACATTTATAACTGTATCAAAACTGTGTTTGTTATAAGGTATGACAAGCTCAGGAGAGTAGTTTCATTCTTAGTTTGGTGTGACTGCTTTCAAGTAGCCTTTGACACTATAAACTCTATGAAAATGTTATTTAAAAAGATGTCTCAGAAATAAAAAAGGAAAAGAGACCTAAATTTTAAAGAAAAATATTTTACTAATACAATAGACCAACAGACACACTTTTGAGTTTGTTTTGTTTTGTTTTTAAAGTAAACTTGCCTGTTATTTTAGGAATCTTGTAACCATTTCCTAAAATTATCTCATTAGAAATTCTTTCAAGGTTTCTTCATGTGTCACTTCCAGACCTCATTTTCACAGGACCAAATGGGCAGAGCTGTGCTGACACCATTTAGTTGCAGCCTCAGGAGCAAACAGAGTGTTTTGTTAAAACTGCTACCATGGTAAAAGCAGGATTTATCCTCTCCTTTGTGATAATGCCTCCAAAGCCAGAGTAGTACATCAAAATATCAGAAGTAGATTTTTCTGAGCCCAGGATAATTTGATAACTAGCTGCTATTTCCTCAAACTAGACGTTTTTTCTTACTTTGATAAGACTTTTTTGAATTATGCTTTGGGGAACTAAGGGGAGATAGTATGAGGTTTAAGTACTTGTTTGTCTCCATCAAGCATCAGATGGCAAGGGAACCTAAAGAATGTTTATTTTGAAATTTTTAATAAAGTCAATTATTTATTGCAATAAATATGCAATGCAGCATGTGCATTACATGAGCTACTCAAGAAAGGAATCTCAAATTGTAACAGTTTTGTCTCATTTCAGGACACAATAGAACTGAACATTTGAGTACAGAGTCTGCTGCGGTCTCCGTTTATAAACATGAACCTTAAGCAATCATTTTTTTGACTATATCTAGCCAACAATGTAGTATTCCACTGATGTGGGCTAAATTCAAAGTTGCCTCAGGAGAGTGCTAAACTTGTAGTAACTGCTGTTTGTGAGAATGGCAGCTTTCTTCTCTGACGTACTAACCCACAAATACCATGGGAAACGCTCTGCCAGTAGCATAGTGTAGATCAGCCTGCAAATTTTCAAGAACAAAATGTACTGGCAGCATCAGATGGGAAGGAACACCGAGGAGACAAAATGCTCTGTCATTATTAGGTAGTGCTTCTAGCTTTAAACATGAAAATAGAAAGAAAGGCAATTGAATAATCTCTAAAGCACATCCAACCAATACGGTTTTTCTCTGTGTATTTTCATGCAGGGAAAGAAAAATTCATACCCAGGGATCACGGGATATAGGAGGCTATTGGACACTAATATATAGGTAAAAACACATATTTCACTAAAACCATTTTTACTACCTTGACTTACAGGAAACAGCATAGAAAGTGTTATAGAATAATATTGAAAATAACCAAATTCCTCACAAGAGGAGAAAACAGGACAACAAAACCAACTAGAAGTGATTTAAATTCTTGACAATGATTTACAGCAAAAAGATACATACATAGTCAGAAATGGCTTTCCCAGATACAGCTGATGTTGTACTAAGGCTGCTCTGAAAGTAATGCCTCCTATTTTATGATGTTGGCCCATAATGTCAGAGGTGGATGTTGGTGGGATGGCAGCAGAGGTTGAACCTTCCTACCAATACCCTGCTCCATTTCGTAGCCATGTGACAGATGGCAGCAGAGGGGCACTCTGACACAATGGCATCTGACATGGAAGTGTGGATGGAGCAAAGGGGTGGGACTGAATTCCTCTATGCAGGAAAAATGGCACCCACTGACATTCATTGATGCTCGCTGAATGTTTATGCAGACGAAACAGTGGCTGTGAGCACAGTGAAAGGAGGTCAGTTTTTCCAGCCGTGTTCATACTTCCCACAAGAATATTAGTTAATGTGGAACACGATGGTATTTTGCCAGATGCAGGCACCTGTCTGGCAGAAAAACAGCTTGCTTTACAGCAGCCACTGAGCAGAGGCTTCTGACTCTTCTTTTTTGCTGCTGAAACCATAATTCTCTCTGATTCACTTGGTACCTTTGCAGTAAGACTGACAGTACTGAATTCTCTGTCTTTAGGGAAAACAAACAAACAATCAACAACTAGAGGCATCTGTTCAATTCCCTTCGGTGTAGGTTTGCAAGAACTATCATTTTAATCTGAAATAATTGTGGCTTTGTTCTGTCCTCTCTCCATCTCACATCAGTTTTTGTTGCTGCTTCTCTGTCCCAGCACTAGCCTTCACCAAAGCATATGGTAAGACCAGCCATGAAACTGCCTAGAAGGCAGATGAAACTACCCAGCAACAATAACAACAAATGGTTTCCAGCAGATATATAGTCTGATCCAGTTCACCATGTTACTACACAAACACTAGTGCTGACACATAAGGGAGCACACATTAAGCTTTGTGGTAGTATGACAAGTTTTTCAGGTTAAAGTAGCTTTGTACACAGACTTAAGTATTTAGTATGTCTATTTGTGACAAAAAGCATTCCATTTGATTAAATTACTTGCCAGACCTAATACACTATTTATATACGCAATGATGTAACTCCTGTAAACTTTGTCTTTTATAAAAGCATTCCAAACAGGTCAAATTAACAATTATTATTAATTATATTTATGCAAAGTAAGCATAAGAAAGCTATCCTAGTTGACATGGTTTGATTACAAAGTATTTCTAACTTATTCATATGATTTGTCACCAAATAATGTTTGTCTTTCTTTAATCTTTTTAAGAAATTATTTAAAATGCCTCTTACAAATCTTGAGTTTGAAATAACTGATGAATGCACCAGAAGGCTTTAAAAATATACACAGGTCATCCTAAAGGGATGACATAAATATTATATAAAGTTTTTCAAGATAACTTGTTTTTCAGATTTCCATAATCACAGATTATGTTGTTAAAAGTCTTTTAATTTGCTAAGTATCAACATCGCTTAGACCAGCTCAACTTGTAATCATTCTTAAATGCACAAGCACAAAGAGGAGAGGGAAGTGCTCTGTTAAGTGGCTTGAAAAGTGAAAAATTCCATCAGAGAGAGAGTAAGTGGAAAAGTACATTCCCTTTCTTGGGATTTAATATTCCAGGTGGTACCAGGCAAAAAAAGTCTCCCAGACTGGCAGCATAAAATAAAGAGTTAATCAAAGTTTGACCATATGGGAGAACATGCCCTAACTAACTATTTCCTTTGATTTGTCTTTCAACAGCCTGTTTTGTTTAATCCATAAGTAGTTTGATTATAGGTAGCTTCCGTTTCCAACCAGTTACTGTGCTATAGAACTACACAAAATCAGATTGCAATACACCTGTTAATGCCTGTTTGTAAAAAGAAAAAAAAATCAATCTTTTCTCTCTCATTGAGTACCTCTTATCAATGTGTAGTTGACCAAAACTGATAATTACCTATGCAGATTTCATGCACTGATAAAATGAGAAATATGGATTTGCTGTTTATAATCCAGTGCAATTTACATGTCAGCCTGGTCCTGACCTGGACCATGAATGAATGGTATTCCATCCTTGCCAATGTCTCCCACTGCTGCAGGAATACAAACACAAATAGGAAATGTCTGTCGCTTACCTTTTTGTGGCTTCTCAAAAGCAACTACAGCAATACCATCACACCAACAGGAAGTGTGGAGTGTTGAACCCTGATCTCTCACAGCCTATGTGAGTAGTGCACTACTGCTCTGAAGTTAACCAGTACCCCAAGTTGTGACATTTATTCTGCATCACAGAATAATAGAAAAAAAAATTTGGAAGGCAGTGACAGAGATAATCTCCTCCTTGGGGTCAACATTCTGGTCAGATGATGTTTGCAGTAACAGCTGAGCAAGAGTTTTTTAGATCAGGATTTTGCTTCTGGATGCCTAAACTTTGCTTTGGGAACCTCAGCCTATTTGGGCTTCAGTGGAAAAGAAAGAATACTGCTTGAGTATCTGTTGGATTAGAACTCAATGCTTAAATCAAACCAATGACTGCCAGTTAGGATTTTAATTTCAGTATATGTAAAAATGGACCTGTGTTTTTTTCCTTTCTCCTTACTGTTCTTTTTTTGGTTCTCCTTCACCCATTATTTATGAACCATTTCTCCCAGCCCGTATCAGTACAGCAGCTCATGACAAATACATGCAGTGGCATTTGATGTAGCATCAGCAGACACGGTCAGTACCTGATTTTCTATCTGTGCATGTATGACTGCCCTCATTGTCTTCTTAGCAGTACCTTTAGTGTGGGTAAAAGAACAGCAAGAATACAACACGGCATCCTTATTTTGAATCAGGATGTGAGTTCCTTGTGATGGACTGATCAGTTAAGTACCTATGTGCCTTTCTGAATCTTCAATTTGGTACAAAGGGTAGGAAGTCAGCACAGTGGGGAATTTCTTCCTTGGTATTCTCCTAAATTTACATGCACAGCTCACTTCCATGCAGTGCTAAAAATGTGTCACAAACACTCCTGAAAAGGTGCAATTACTAAAATAGATCTCTGAAGTGGACAGAAACTTAACATATATATATATTTTTCAAACACATGGAACAATCCCAGTCCTCTTCCAAACACTTCAGTAAGTGGAAATTCTGGGCTGATGGTCTGAGCAGCAAAATGGGAAATCCCTCATTTTTCCCTTGCGCTGCATATGCAGAGAATTTAGGGTAGGTCTTAACTGGCAGGACATGACTCTTGGACTTAACTCCCTAGTTCTAGAAGGTTTCAGTGCTCATTTTTCTGACAGTGATAGAGAAGGAAAAAGATGCAAAAAATAATATCAATGGAGGGACATGTCACACGGGCCAAAGCAACAGGAGTACAGACTTTGATGCTCCTTCTAGGAACAACATTAGACTGTTTCATACACAAATTGACAGGGCCTTCATCTATCTTCCTTATTCCGTACTTTCTGATTTCAGCCAAGTTCACTGCAGCATTCACATCAGCCATTCCCACCACAGTGCACCACCAGAGCATGGACCAAGCTTTCTTGCTAGGGATTCCACCGACTCCAAGTCAGACAGGAATACAAAGCACTCTGGGCTGACTCAGCAACTGGGCGTAAGGAAAGCCTACGGGAGCCAGTGCAACCACTGGCTGGGTAAGCAGGTCTCTAACTGCCAATTCAGAGTACATAGATACATGTTTACATTAAAATATGCCAGTGGGAATCCAAAGCTAGATTTAATGACTTCAGGTGAAAATAAAGAAAGCTGTTACGTTCAGACCATTATTGTTCATGCTGCTTTGTGAATTTATTTCTTTAAATTTTCCACTTGTGCTCCTGCCAAGAGAGATCTATTAGACAGTAAGCAGCAAGAGTAAAACTTTATCATTTTGTTTCAAACTATAAAATAATTTACATCACATATTTTACTTACTTTTGTCTTTTTTTTGTTTTTGTTTTTGTTTTTTTTTTTGTTTGAATGAAAAAACATTCCAGCATCACACTGTAGGAATAAGAATAACAATAGAAAGCATAACCTTTTGCATAGTATTAAATGAACAGACAGAGTAAGTTCTTTATTTACAATTATTGTCTAGATAAAAAAATTCATAAAAACAGATGAATGAACATATATTAATAACCCCTAGTGGGATGGATTGCCAATGTACCACTGTATTGTTGTCCACAAATCTCATGCTGCTAAGTACAGTACGTCGAGAGCGAGCATTTATATATTGCAGGGAATTTAACAAACTGATCATTTTGGTTTTTGATCCATTGTTCCCATCACAGAGAGGTCAAGCAATAAAAGAAAGGAATTGTGATGCACGACTTGTAGTTGAAAGGTCATAGCTATTCTGCTTTAAAAAAAAATCTATCATTTATCATATACATAAAGCACAGTCTCTGCTCACAGAAGCCCAAGTTTTCTATGCATCTCAGTTTATATATGTTTTACTATATATACACAGAATGCAGTGTTCATTTTCTTAACAGTTTTCAAGTCTGCAAATGGTACCTTAGGGAGGGGTACTCCTACAGGAAAATTTGAAAAAAAAAATGAAACCAAGAAAAAATATGAAGTTTGAAAATAAAAAGGCAAACAGTCAGTGTTAAGATGCTGAAAACAAATTGTTCCAGTATTAATAGCTTTTGTAGGTGTTCAAGTCCAAAGCTAGAGGCTTCCCTGTAAATAGATAACACTTTTTTTTCTTCTGAATATGATATCCCAAATAGGCCATAGAAACCCAATACATGTTGTACAAAGGTTAGTCACCATATTTACAAAGCAAAGAACGATCCTGACTGAGTTTCAATCACTTTGTTGCTAGGAATTAGCTAAAATAATAATGCTTTCATGCTAGCTTTTTACTGTTAAGAAACGGGTAACACTATCTGTTGAAAACAGTTGTATACACCTCCCAAGACCTGTCGTGTTGGTCAGTGAAAAGTTTGGATCAGATAGCGAACTACAAGTTTGAGCCAAAAACATTCAAGCTTCTACACAAGAGTCCGGAAGCTGGCAATTCAAGCTGATTTGAGCTTTACCTGGCTGAATAGTCTTGATGCACCCTGAAAACACTTTAGTCAGTTCAGTCTGCAGTTTGGCCATGAGTCTAATCTTGTCTAGGAGAGTTCTGGCTTGGTTTAGTTCTTGTGACTGCAGAGATGCACCACGGTATTAGCCAACTTTAAGACAACCAGTAATACCTTAACAAATCAATTCGTCAAGCTAGACTGAGAGTGTTTTTCAACACATCTGGCATAATCAATGGTGTAATTCAAAATATCTTTTGCACTGTACAATTATGGAAAAGATCATATGCTGAAAAGTCTCCAAGCAAACTTTATATTAAATACAAAAATTATTTATGAAAAATCTGTGATCCACAAAGTGCTTAGCATTCAAGTGGTTGACATAGCAATTATATAAGCTCAAAAATTTTAAGTTATCAGGGCTGTTACCATCTTGAAAAATATTTTTCACCCTCCTTACTGCAGGTTTTCAAAATAGCTTTCTTTGTAGAAAGCTCAAGGTAAAACAATGTACTGTGTTACAGTATACCTCGTGACTACAGGAAGACAAGCTTGGTTAAAAAAAAAAAAA
>WBMW01001381.1:51144-138123 GCA_013396635.1 Penelope pileata
GTCAAAAATGATATTTTCCTAAAAAAAAAAAAAAAAAAATCAAAGCAACAACCTACAGTGATTTTCATCCAAAATGCCAACAGCCCATACCTTGTAAGTAATAAGGAAATAAATGCCTAAATTACTAACTGAAAAGGATTAACACAATATATCACAATATTTAAACATTAGTTTGATCTTCATATAGACAAACCAAATATAACTTATTTTTAATCTGTTATTTATAAACTCAACTCAGTTTCACATAATATCTGTCTAAAAATATTTTTGGAAGCCATTGCCATATGTTTAAAGAATGAAATAGCCTCCATCATCATATGTTGCACCAAAACAAATTCAAGCAGTTTATCAGAAGAAAAAAAAAAAAGAGAGAACCTGATCATTCGGATTTTTATTTGAAACAAAGGAAGCCTGTTTTACCTCCCTGTATATAGGATCACAATGCTACATCCAATGTGTTATTATATTTTGGCTTCTTTTGTTATTTACTAGCAATATCTACATTATTAAACAAAAAAAAAAAAAAAAAAAAAAAGAAAAAAAAAAAAAAAAAAAAAACCCCCCAACAAAAAAAAAAAAAAAAAAAAAAAGAAAAAACAAAAAAAAAAAAAGAAAAACCCACCAACAACAAAAAAAACAGGCAGAAATCAGAACGCAGTTGCAATAAAATATCCAGGGTGCGATAATACAGTCGTTTTCAAGGAGCTGAGCTGAGCCATTTTATACTACTTCGGCAGGAAGTGCTTTCTTAACCCTACAAATAGTTAAGGATATTATCTACAGGTTTGTAAACAAATTACATTCTTTTTTAGGACATAAATAAGTTAAAATAGTCAGAGCAATTTGAGCAGAAACAAGGCAACATGCCAACAAAGAAACTTTATATATATATAACTGTATATATATAGATAGATATATACATATATATAATTAATTATGTATATACTTATATGTATATATCTCTATATATAGTCTCATAAATGTTTAAGTTCCTCTGTCCAACTGGTGCAAATCTACTGTGCAAGTTAAGCTTTGCAACTTCAAAAAAGTTCTTTAAATTAATCTATACAATTGAGTCCATGCCACACAAGCATTTCAAAAAACTCACAGACCAGTGAATTGGATAAATAGCCTCAGAAAGAAGTCCTCTGCAGTTCCTGCTTAAGGAGGAAAAAAAAAAAAAAAAAGAAAGAAAGAAGGGCCAGAAGTGTACAGTACATTCATGCAGGATTTTTTTTGTTTTGTTTTCTGAAAGGGAACAAGAGGGGGGTATGTAAATCAGCCATTCATTCTTTCCCCAAAACCATTGTGATTAACAATTCATTCACTTGTCTCAGAGTGAATAAGAGTTCAAACAGCTTTTCAGCCAGCAATGTTTTTTAATATATATATGGATTTCGGTTGCTGTGGTTGTTTATTTTATTTTATTTTACTTTATTATTTTTTTTGCAGTGACCTTTTCAGCTAAAGTGATGTCTCCAGGCTATGTATTGGGCTTCCTGGACTAGAAGAGGTAGCTGATTTACTTGTGTCAGTTGTAAGATTTATTCCACTGTCGATCGCACTGTTGTTCTTGTTCAGCGAAGACGGTGGACTCGAGTTTTTCTTGAGAGCAGGGTCTTCTTCTAGGTCTGTGTCATCAATGAGTGGGATGTGGGGCTGGGAATCTTCTATCCTAAATTCAGGATGAGTCATAAAGTTGTGAATAGAGGTTCTAGATTCTGGTTTTTCTAAACCTTCATAGAGAGAGCTACGGAATGCCTTCACGACGCGGATCTAGGGGGAGAAAAGGAAAGAGCTGTCAGAGGTCGCACCTCGCAAGGGCAGCACTGTGTTAGAGATACTTTGTGAAAAATGTAGCATATGGTTAGGGCAGTGCAGGCAGCTGAAGTCCATAGTCTCTGGATGTTATATGCATAAATGAGTGGCTCAGTTATGTGCATTTTGAATATCTGTATCAACTGCAATATTAAAATAAATCAAGTTTAAAGCCATCAAAGAACTGATGGGAAGTACTGGTTAAAGAAAGCGAACGTCCACTCGTGTGGTACATCCCTAGTAAAAGACAAGCCATGTTAATTGTAATGCAAATGTAAAACCATGCATGTTGATAGTTTTGCAGTGAGTAAGTAGGAAGGCTTTTTTAATTAAAAAAAGTCTCTTTTGTATTGTTATAAAAACATTACACATAACATATCACACTTCACAAACAGAAAAGCACAGAACACAGACACAGTTGGATGGGTACGTATGAGACACACAGGAGCCAAGTGTAAAAATTATAAATAATATCAATGTTTTAAAGCAAAATCTAAATGAATGCAGCCAAGAGCACAAAAAGCCAAGCAGACAAAATACTAAGCATAGTCATGCTACCACAGGGAAAAAAAAAAAAAATCACAGTTACCACAGAGATAACTTGCACACAACAACTACACTTGGAAGCCTGGATAATGTGAACATCGTATTGTTGAACCAACTTTCTTTTTCCTTCATGCATATGTGAGGTAAACACTCGAGTATAGACCCACTGTTCTAGCCGTTTAAGTTTTGAATATAGAGAAAACATAATAAAATCATGTACTGATTGTTGGGTTGAATTGAATTGTGTTGTTAAACAGCAAGCTCTTTCATTTTCTGTGTCTCAGTTGTAATACTGTTTGTTAACAGCTGAAAGTGACACAATTTATGCCATATATGCAGTCTTTAAACTAGGTCAGCAGACTTATGCCAGGATAAATCTAATGTTGTTAAACACCTGACAATGAGAACACAGGTGAAAATAAACTACAAGGCTCAGCCCGTTAGAGTGTCAACAACAGTGCAGATTGCTTTCTCAGTAGGAAATGAAAGGAGCAGTGAGGAGCATGGCAGAGTGGGGACACTAGTGCTCAGTGGGTGGGCAAAGGGAGGGACGTCATCTGTATCCCAGTGACCTACGGTGCTGAAAAGACGTGAAGGGTTGTGCTATGTGTTACTACTGAAAAAACATAACTTTCTGGAAGGGGGTGAGGGGCAGAGAGGAAAAAACAGAATGGCAAAAACGTGATCTGTTGGCAAATGTTTTATGACTAAATATGAGTTCTATCCTTCTACTTCCATGTAGTTCATGAGTGAATTTTTAGCATTTCTTAAAGGGAAAACCAAAACACAGGCAGAGGCAGAAAAGGTGCAAGCAGGCATTGTGAAAGCTTTTCCAAGCACATTTGAAATGGTTGGTGGTAGGTATGTGTGTCATTTTACATGTGAATATGCTGCACGTTACTGGTTGGTGTAATCTACCACTGACTTCTAAAGCTTTAGTTTCTCCTTTAATTAGCAGACTGTGTTTTAGTAATGATGTGGGGCCACAGTGTTCTAGCTGTGGGATCTAGCTGGCCCTGTGGTTGGAGTTGTCCAAGCTGTACAGAATTTCAGCTGATTTGAGAAAGAGGCTGACTTGTACTTAAATCTCTTTGAACTTTGTCCCTGCTTACGTTCTCTAAATTTGAACATTCATCATCTTTCAAAAATCCTAAGAGCAGAAGTCGTGCCACCTTCAGATACATGGCACAGTACATCATGTGACTGCTTTATGTTGCAAATAAGAGAACGAAGAAAGCAGTGTAGAATAGCCTGTTCAGGTCTGGGGTATCAGAAGATTTTGGGAGGCTGGCAGGTGCAAGACAAGAGAAGCATAAGAAGAGTAAGGTTTATGCACTACACTCATAAAGTACATACAACATCTGTTTCAGAAAGCACCTGGAATTATAAACCAGGGCTTTATGCAGTTGAATCACTCTGAACTGTGCTTTGCTCTGTGATGGTTCTGTAGTGAACAGAGATTCATTTGCATGAGTAAATACAGGATTTGAAATCACAGAAAAGAGTTGACACACTCCCTCATTATATTGGCCTTTCTATCTTGTATTTTAAACTGCAAAGTAATTAATCTAAACAATTTAAAAACAGTATGCTTGCCAAAGCAATCTTTATGACATTACCACATTGTCCTATTTTAAAACAGAGAATTTCTCTGTAGCGTGCTCACTTTATAACATGGGCTGATACAGTGGCATTTTCTGCAAAGCTACCATTTCTGCTATCTAAATAAGAATAACAATAATCTCATTTGGTTTCAGCTCTTCACCATGTCTGATCAACTAACAAAATGCTTCTTTCTCCTTAGTACTGCCTCATTTTATTGCTTCGATTTAGGTTATATTTGCCAGCTAGATTCTTTTTAATAAAGGTAAATTAAATTTTCCCTTAAAAAATAAAGGCTTGGAATTTCATATTCCACTTTTAGAGATTTTGTAGAATTCAATGAAAGTAAAGCTTTTCTTCAGGCCACACAAACTGTATTTAAGTTCCTCCTAGCAAGGGAGGAACTTAGTTTCACATTATGAGACTCCAGGTTCTGCAATAGAGAAAACAACCACTGATGTCTCCGGTAGTCTTCTTAAATAAGATTGCAGAAGCAGGCTCAGAAAAGGATACAATAGAGTAAACATGGATTTTAAGTGCTTTAAAAGCTGTGCATTTGTTACCGAGATTCAGAGCCTAATTTGCACATAATACCAAGCTTTTAGTCAATCTAAGCATCTGACTCACATCTTACACAGCGGGGGGAAACCTACAGAAAGACGTTGTATTTGAAAACAAGTTTTGAAAACTTGTCTACCACGACTTCAATTCAATACTCTGTTGGGACTCTCTGTTGGGACTGCTCGAACTGATGACCCATTGAAAGAAAACACTGCAGCAACATCTTTTCTTTGGACCAGATGTGATTACACAGCAACCTGAAGGTGTATCATTTCAGAATGTACAATCAGCCAGCAGCTGCATCACTTCATGTGAAGATCTTTGACACGGGCTTTTCATGGACTATTCAAAAGTCTTGCAGGAACACTGACATGGTACTGGCTTAGATTCTACATGTTCGTAGTGGATTTTAGTAAAAATAATAGCTTAAAACTAGTTTAGAACTACTGGTATAAAGTAGCTAATCTGCTGAATGCAGCACTAATATAAGTGCCAAATTTGGGCAAATCCCTAAAGCTGTGAATGCATAAAGCTAGCTAGTTTTCTTCTCCAAGGATCTGTAGAAGACTACCTTCTTAACATCTCTCTACAGTTTCAGAGCTGTGTATATGTTTTTCATAAATATTCAGTGTTTGCCACCTTGAATACAAAGTTGGCATTTTAATTCATATATAATAACACTACCCTATGTAGCTAAGAACTGAAAAAAATTTTGCTTCCCCAGAGTTACATGGCCCAAAAGCAACAATTTCTTTTCATACATGCTTAAGTACTTTCAAGGCTATTTGAAGTAACGTCTAGTGTAAAAACTTTAAGGGGCTCTGCTGAAATAAAGCCCACATAGTATGGTTTCTTTTTTGAAGATAAAATATAGCTGATGAACTTCATAAAATGTTACGGTTGTACAGCATGTAAAAGCAGGGACATACCCATGATGGATAGAACTGAGAACATGTCGGTTTGTTATGAACTATGTGGAGCTCATGTGAATGAGATTTCTTTATGATACTGACAATGCCAAGGGAAGACAAACAGTGTGATACAGCTCCCTTTTCTCACAGTAATGGAGACAACAGAAAAAAATGAACTGCTTTTAAACAAAAGACTGTGGGAACAACACTTCAGGACATTTTTGACATGGCTATAAGTTTCCACTTCTTTCTTCTCTTGTAGCTGTAATAGAAAAAACTTGAGTTTCATCCCACCTTGAAAGTTAGCTTTATTATACTGCATCAGGCAAGAGAAATACAAGAATTAGAAATTTAGATACTACAATTTTTTTTTCCCCATCAGAAGAAAAGATGAAGTTCAGAATCTCACTCTTCAATACAACAATACAGGCAAAATACACAAGGCCTCTTTATCATCAGCAGATCTGTTATGGTTGGTAGTGTGTGGGCTTATACTCGAATGTTTACCTGGCTTCATATAAGCCAAGTATCTTGAGTTTGGTTCACATTCACTTCAGGCTCAAGGTTAAAGACTCACAACCTCTTTTTATTTCACTCTCTCCTGCTGAACCCTTTTGTCCAATGTTCTCTAGCCCTCTGGGAAAACAAACACATTTAATATTCAGACAGTAGAGAGTAGGGCACTGCAAAAGCAAATAAATTCAATACTGAAAGATCAGTAAGGTGATTAGTATAAAATTGTAAACAAGAGCTCAATTTTGCAAAGAGATGCCAACTCTTACATGTAACTGATACTGTTCTATATCAAGACTATAGCTACACTAATGAGAGTTTGGTCAAGTACTATCAGATACGTGAAGCTTAAATAAAAGGCATATCTTCCGTATGTTTGTCCTTCTTTATTTTTGAATCCTCCCAGTTTCAGATGAATGAAATTAGATTAGGAATTCACAGGAGGACATATTGTATGTATGGGAGTCACGTGTAAACGTGACTAGTACGTTCTGGATTGCAGGTGAGCAAATTCAAGGATAAGATTAAAAAAAAAAAAAGAAATTATAAGAAAAAAAAGTACTAAGTTTCTGCTTTAATGAGTGAAAGAGATGCATATTCTCTTTCTATATAAATATGCCATAAACCCCATAAGTGCTGCTGAAAAGTCAAACCACATGTAGAAAGAGCAAAATAGAACAACCACATGGGCTGTGAAAACCTCAGGTCTGATTCTCATTTCACACAAGTTTCACGTCTGTTACTCCAATGAATTTCAGAGCATGTGTAAGAGACTGGGGACAGCATGAGATCAGAACCATACGCAGGGCTTTCACTTCCCATAGCATCTCTATTATAGGACTATTGTAAATTTTTGGAGTCTGGCACTTTGTACCAGATCTGCCAAAGCTTAAGTATAGAATAGAACCCTTTAAAGAAATTATGTCAGCATTAGGACTCTAAACCTTCCTGCCACAACGCATCTCCAGTTGAGGACTTGACTTTATATTTAGACTGAAAACATAGTTATTTTCCCTAAAGATAAAAAATTTTCCCTAAAGAAGTCGATTATGATCTTGCATATCCCAGTAGGTTTGGAAAATCTTTGTAATAACCACTGGGAACTTCTAAGCTTTACTATATCTCTATCAGCTGATAGATTAATGATGTCCCTAAATGATGAAACTTTTATAAGCATCATTTTAGATGCAGATTTCATTTAAAGTCACGTTCTGCTTGTTCCGTGTCCTCATATGACAGTTACACCAAGCTGCTATGGAAAGCAAGTGGCAATTTCAGTAAGGCTGGTTTCCCCACCAACTTGATCGTCTGTGTTCTGAATTTAGATCACTACTGGACAGTAATTTTGCTTTACATTTATTAAACAAGAAGATCATTTTCTTAAAAAAATTGTTCTAATTTTTCTTCATGAGAAAATTTGATCAAAACAAAGATACTGTTGAGTTGCAAAGGCTGTCCAGCTCAATGATTAAATTTATAGGAAACCAAATATGTAAGAAATAATCGAAAAGCAAAAGCCGCTGATCAGTAAATTATTTCTCACTAGAAGTGTACCTGATTTTCTTGCACAATAGATTAGAAAAAGCTAAGCCAAACTCTCCCTTTGAAATTATTAACAAATGGATCATAGTATGCACTAGAACCAAGCTTTCTGAATGTCCTATGATAAAGTTTGTGGCATAATTTGCAGATGTTTACGCCCACGTGCCACTCGGAGGCAAATGTAGCAGATGTAAAACTTCTACCTAAAGCAACAGCTTCTTGGCTAGTCTGATCAATTTCAGCTATTTACAAATTAAAGGAACAATGAAAAACACCTCGGTTTTACCTGAGCATTAGCATCACTTTTGAAGAAAAGTGAAACTGAGTAAAAAATGCGGTCTTAAGGATGCTATGTTCTTCTTTTGCTGGAAAATACTTTAAAATAAATTTTAAATAACTTCAGAGATCTGTATGATGAAAAAATACTGAGAGTATTGGTAATTGGTGATCATTTGGTAAGATTTTAATTGTCTGCTATTTTTATAAGTGGCTTGCTTGAGCCCACTGCTCCTAACATTAATATCACAAAAATTTTGATTCAGTAAAATATCCACTTCTAAAAATCTCAGTCAAAAATGACAGACCTCGAAAGAACAAAGAAAAAGAAACCTGCAAATACAAAAACCATAAAAGACTCATGACTGGGGGAGTTGTTTCTTGGTGGAGTTTGTCTTTTGATTGTTTTTCCCCAATCGTTTCCTACAATAAACAATAGTCCTGATTTGTAACCTTTTATGAGAGAAATAGGGTTCTTTTCCTGTTTTTGTTGTTGTTTTTTGTTTAAGAGATCTGTGGTTTCTAGCTGCTCCCACTTAGGAACATCATTAACTATATAGCCTATATGAGAACGGGGGGAAGGAGGAACAGCAGGTACAAAGGAATTTTAAACGTGCATCTTTCCTGAAAAATTTTAAACCATATTCTCTTGAAGGAGTTACCTAATGAAAATATAAACAACATTTGACAACTAGGTCTAAATAGGTTAGGATAAAGAATAACTTGTTTACTTTGTGTACAGTTAGGTCCTCCACCTAATTAACCCATGAACTAGCAAAAGCTTTAAGCATATACATAACTTTAAACACAAGCTAACCTTCTGTATTCCTAATTTTGAGATTCTAATGTAAAAACAAAGCTCCGCTGCCTCACTCAATCTGATTTTGTTATCCCAAAATAAAAATGTAGAAAGAAATGTATATAAAATACACATTCTGGAATTCAAAAATTTGACTTTAAATCCACAAAATCTTCTAAGGCATAGCATGGTATCTAAAACTACTTTTAACTCTGTCGTGCAACAGCTTTCCAATGGCAGAAGACTGTGTGTGTAGATATGCACGTGCTCATGCACAGGATAGAACAAAACCTGAGAAAATGGCCAAGATCCTATTGCACACAGACTCTTATCATTCCCTTCTTTTCCTTTCCTGTAGTTTGTGTGCGTATTGAATACATGTGCTTATTTAGTTTGCATTTAAATAAAACTTCTGCTTTTATCAGAGTATATAATATGCCAGATTTATTTTCACAAAAACTTTCACTATGTTTAAAGCCATAAGGTTTTTTCAAAAGACATAAGGGATTCGGAAGATGGCTTTTATAATAAACTATTGCTGACACACAGAAACGTGTAGTTTGTTATTGGCAAAAATACTTCGAGAGCGGAACAATATCAGCATAACTGGGGAAGCTTTAGAAGTGTAGCAAGTATTTCTTTGTAGAAATGGCTTACTAAGGTACTCTGCAACCCTATGAAAGATATGAATGTGCCATATTTAAGAATACCTGAAAAATATAAGTAATATGCCTTGCTAATCTGTTTCACAAACTATTGTAGATGTGGCAGCACTAGACAAGCAGCTATATCCTTACACATGTAGTGACCCTCTGTGTAGTTCTTAGTAATTCATAAAATTGAAGTATGTCTCTTTGAATCAAACATAAATCTGCTCAATAATAATATTATTCCCATCACCCAACAGGAAAAATTTATTTAGGGTTTCATTCACTCTGAGAGGCTAAAAGGGAAGAATTCAGTCCTGTCTCACTGCATACAGTTTAAGCAAGGAGATTAAAAGTAGACCCATGTATTAATTTTGCAACTGAAATTTTCTCAGAAAATGCCGATCCACAAAAAAATTTCAATAAAATTTGGATCTGGACTTCTGTTAGTATGCAATACTATCCAATTCTTAGTGGCTTTGCAGCAATGGAGAGAAAAGGAAGAGGATAAATTAATCATTTCATTTTTGCTAGATCTATCCTTCCAGACCACTGGCTACAGGATATTCACAAAACATTTACCATAGCAGAACGAGTTGTTCTCTGTTTTCTGCTCAAACATAGACATGTAACTATAGGAAGTCTTTCTCCCTGCATGAAAGGCTTGATTTGTGTTCTGTGTCCTGTTTGGTATCAAGTGAGGTAACTCAGGCTCTGAGCTCTCTGAAGCGGGTTACGGTGCCTGTGGCACAGCAGTGGCACGCAGCCTTTGCCTCTCTTGGTCGTGCTGCTACTCTGAAATCGATGCTGGTGGAGTAAAAGTTAGCAGGTGATCCTTCCACCAAGACAGAAAGAGATAAAAATTTTCTCTAAGAGCAAATTTCCAAAGCTAGAGTCTTAATGGCTCTTTGGGTTCTTAGTAAAAGTTTCTCCTTTGATATCTAATTCCAACAAATCTTCTAATGTACATCTCAAATTTCTTTATTGTTGATGTTCAAACAGGTTGAACTGGAACTGAAAGGAAAGGTCAAGCTTCCTCTTTTTTCTCCAGGGGTTCCTGGAATGTCACTTTCTTCTCTTGTCTGCCTTGTCTGGCCAACTTTTTAGTAAAACTTGCATCAGGGATATACTGCATGATTTTGTAAAGTATGGGAAAACTTTGTAAAGTGAGTTCTATACATTTAAATATTCTTTTAATGCTAAACAAAGTTGGATATCTTATTCTTCCTGGGCAAATGAAGATGTTTTACTATTAGTGAAGCAGTCCTTTCAAAATATTTATTCTGTTCACTATCTCTTCAATAGATGCTTCACTTAAATCTGGAAGAAAGCTGTCTCAAGATTTCAGCATTTAGAAACATGCTTCTTCTAACAAATAAGTTTGTTGCCACATTTATTTTGTTCCATCAATGCTGTTCTTTAACTTGTCTAGCTACCTCCTTTCTTAATGCTTATCTCCCACCAAATTGAGAAGTACCATTTCTTTTCTTTCATTATTCATGTAAACTATAATCCCTTAGCCTTGCACCATAAGCTAGATTCTCTTCCTTTGTTCATTCCTGTACCTGTGTCAATTAGAGTACATCTTCTTTGGACACGAGTGACCTACATTATGCACAGTCTTCCAAATGGAATGATCTTTCACCTGATAAGCTGGAGTTGATTAGTTTGTGGTTTTTATTTTATTTTGCCTAACGTAAGATTTTCATAGTACTATTTAGAGTACACTTTTTGTAAGCAGCAGAAAAATACATCCAATGGCATTAGGAAAATATAACACAGAAACCTCAAATAGAATCTCCATACAGTGGATAAAAAATGACTAGAGATTCCTGCTCTAACCATAAGCTAACATAACTCGCAACGGAATGATGGAGAGCATCTACTGTACACAAAGTAACCCAGTTATGTGTATCTGGGTATGTGTAAAGTAATACACATAACAGGACGAAATGGGAGAGTGCAAGGTAGCTCAGTCTCAAATGACTGCTACATAAGTTGGCATCTCTGTAGATCTGATGCATTAAGAATACACACTCACGCCCAGCCGCAGCAGCAGATGTGCTGGTAGGAGAGGAAAGAGCATTGGATAACGATACGTGACTAGGGCTAGAAATATTGGTTACATCCTGGGTCTGGCTTGTGACGGAGGACTGTCTCCTTAGAGCCCCCTGAAAGGAAGTGCCACTCTTGAAAGTATTGACTACTTCGATCTGTAATGGAGGAAAGAATGAGACAAGTTGCTTAAAGTATGGATACAGTTGCAAAACTGACAGGAATAATAATGAAAAGCAATAAATCAACCGTGCACACAGTCTTATTTCAATTGAAATAAATACTTTTTTTTTTAAGTGTTCTTTTCAATGTTTTTAGATATGAAACGGTCCAGTTTTTCCGCCTGGATAAAACGAAACAGCTCCATAGTGGAGCTGCATCAGTCTAAACTATTAGAATGTTGGAAATAAAAATACTGAACATTTAAACAATTTTATATGTAAATAAAACTAATACAACTGGAATATTTGAAATAGTTAACGTCCACTTTTTTCCTAATGAAAATAAAATTCCCTTTTAGGTGTTCTTCCAGAGGGAGGAAAATTTAGTTACTTAATTGGGGGAGGAGCCTATAGAAATATTCAAATAACACTCAGTTTTGCCCACAAAGAACTGGGGTTGTCAGCATAATAGCTTGAAAAAATAGAAAGTGTTCTGATATTTTGCTTTTACCTGACTTTTTCTGTAACAAAAGTTTGTTTAAATTAGGCGGCAATAGTGAATGATGGTCTCTTCTAAGTACAGAATAAAATATTAATACGTTACCTTTGTATAGTGATTAAAATTAGACACAAAATGATGTTGAACTGGACTGAATACTTCAGTAAATAGCATTACCATTTTCTACTTGTTATTTCCATATGCATGTTGTACCTACTGCTAGATGTATCTGAGCTGAATATCTTCCTTAGTACTTTTCAGTACTAAGTACTTTCACCATCAACTCAGATGATGAGTTAAAAAAAAACAGGTGAGTATTTCAAGACCGTCTGTGTCCCCAGTATAACACAATAAAAAGCAGACTCTATATAAGATGCATTTAAAGCCAGGGATTGGCAGTAGATAGTAGCTACAAATCCCTAAACAACAGAATGTCCTCTTTGTTACAGTAGCACAACCACAACACAACAAAACAGTAACAGAATCTATTAGAAGAATTCATCCAACTACTTATTTGAAGAATCCCACTGCTCCCAGATTTGTACCTTGCAACACAAATTTTTGAAGGGATACAGCCTAGAAAGTAGTTGGGAAAACGTAAAGTGGTGTATTTATCAACTTAAGCAGCACAAACCTCGGTGTAAGCCGTCCTAAATTTTCCATGTTAAAAGCATTATAATAAATCTGCTAACATTTCCTACTGCAGCCAGTCTTAGTAATAAGCAAACTAATATGGCTTCATCTCTAACGACATGGACACATCCCCTCCCATTATCTTAGTCTTTGGAGATCATTGTTTAATTTCTTTCATGTTGTTATGGAAATAACCAAATCAAAGCCAGCTGTAAAATCGACCAAAGGTTACTGCTGTACAATCATCGTGCTGTACTTTTACTAGACAAACACAGAACAGCTTTGTTCACTGACCCAGTGCTTTCCAATGAGAGCCCTGAACAGAACATGAATGTAAAGTGCATGCTGATAGATGTACAGTATTAAGCAGTCACGACAACAATTTGCAGCTTTGCTCTCAGTGTTTTCTGCAGCAGACTTATTTTCAGCTACATTTCCAACACAAATATCACAGTTAAAAAATACAGTATGGAGTGAGTTACCATGTGGAATAAGGGTACAAGTGAGCCACTGGCATCTGGAAAATGACATATGGTTCAAACCACAGGTTACACATGAAGGCATGTTAATACTCACCTGAATTGTTCACTGTACAAAAGAAGAATTACACAAAGATCCTGGATTTTTATGATCTGACATAGGTAACAGAGCACTCTTCAAAAGAGAACATTCAAGAAAGATTTTAAAGGCACTCACTGAGAGCACTGTGGAAGACACAAGTGGTTGATCCTAAGCCAAAGGACATCTTTAGATGTATAAATGCCTTTCTAATTAACTGAAAGGAAAGACTATACTATAAGTGAAAAGATAAGGGAAGATCTGTATTTAACTGTTTTTCCAGAAAACAAGCATTACAGGTGCGTAACTTACTCTTTCTCTTGAAAAAAAGTAACTACAGATGTTCATGGAGTGAATCCACAAGGAAAAAGATGACAATCTTTTCAGAATCTGAAAGGCTGAAGATACAGAGCTGTGTTCTGCCTGAAGCTAATGAAGAGAATTTATCTTCCAAAATCAGAAAGCAACGAAGAAGAGATTTCACCCAAACAAATAAACAAGTAAACAATGCATTTAAAAATAAGATGCCTTTGAAATGACAGAAGACTGAATTTATTTAGAGCAATTCACATCACTAAAAATGAGAAAGAAAAGGCTAAGTCATACATCATAAAAAAATTGAAAAATTTCTAAGGAAACAAAATGTAACCACCTTCTGATTATAGGCCTTCAGATAAAGAAAAAATATTGTTCTATATTTTTCATCTCTCTTGTATCCTTCTGTAAGTTCTATACTCTGTCAGATCTTTATTTTTGATGTATGCACAGCTAATAAAAATACGATTAGCAGTTAAAAAGAAATGGATGTTAACCCAGCAGAACAGTCCTGGCAGGATTCATATGCCAAAACTTGCTTTTGGAACAGATTTTCAGCAAGCATTTCTGTTATCATTTATGTTAACAGGACCCAGGTATCTCCATCAAAGATTAATTTTAGTTTTTAAAGAACAAGAACAAATTGGCATTGTTCCATTTCTGATAAACAGTTTGCTTTAGTACTATTAAAGCAAACTCAACTTTAATCTGCATGAAATGAAACAGTTTCCATTATATTTACTTTGGTCTCTGGCAATGTTTTCTGTATTAAATGCTATATGGAATGCAAAACAAATGAGGTGCCAAACTTCCAAAGCACTTACTAGAGTGACTGTCACTGGTATGGCACTTGCATTTCTTCAGGAAGGTTTTAGTGTAGAAAGGAAAGAAAATGCAGTGCAGCACCTCTATGTATTTTTGAATATCTAAAGAAAAAGCTTTTTTTCAATAGCAGTCTCTAAACATTTGAATTTCTGAAAAATTTAAGTGTTTCAGTAGCAGGTTTTTTTTATTTGTTTTTTTTGCTTTTATTCTCAAAACATTTCTAATATTTAGGAAGCTTTTATTCCTTTTTTTTCCCACCTTAAGTAGATAAAACAAAATTTGAATTACAGAATGAAAGAAGCAGAGGGAGGACAGAGTCCTTGTGTTGTAAAAATATGTATGATATATATGTTGAAACGTTTTCAAACTTCCATTTAAAATTTTAAATTTCCTCTTAAAAATTTTTCCTTACTCAAATGTGAGGTAACTACACAAAGTTTTCAGAATACAATTAAAAAAGATTATACTTTTCAAAGGTTATTAGATCTGCCAAGATGGTATCATCAGTCTCAAATCTTTTATTCCTTCAGAATGAAGAATTCTTGAGGACTGCAAAGACCTGAAAATCATTGCTGAAAACTAGCGGAGAAAAGTCCTGTCTCCAATGAAATTTGAGACCACTTCTGTATATTTATGAAGCTTGCATAACTAGAATGAACCATGTGTGAAGCCCCATATATCACCAGTCTTCTGAGAGAGCTATCCAATAATGAGATACTCCTCCATTCAGAAGACAGAATGTCCAGAGAAGGCATACAGCATATTTATAAGACAATAAGGTATCTAAATGAACAAAAGTAGATGAAAAGAAAATTAGAAATATATAGCCAGTCTCTATGACTTAGGCATGTACATTTTTTCCAAGCTTTTCTTTACTGTAAATTTATGCATGCGCAGCACAAACTACAGATATTTTTGACATTTTGGTATGAAGAGTCAACAGTGGAAATACTTTCTCTAGCACCCAGAGAAACCTCTGTTTTGAGAGAGTGCAAAAAAAGGGGAAAAAATTCTTTATTACTACAAAGTCTTTGTCAGAAAAAGAAAAAAAAAATCTACCATAGATTCTTTATAACTTTCCTAGGCAATGAAGGCTTTTGTCGAGTGCTGTAGTTGTCTGTCCACTAATGACTGAATAGAAAATAATCAGAAATAAACATCATCCAATATACAGCACAAGTGTATGACGGTTGAAACTGGACCTGTTGAGATTCGAATGATCAATCTAGTCTATAACTTATTCCTGATCTTAACTGTCATCCTCTTATATATATAAAGTGAGGGGATGCTCTACCTTCTTCTTCTGCATCTCCAGAAGTGCATTAGGCATCAGAGGATTCTTGCAAATCCTCCAGCTCCCCAAGGATGCTACAGACATCCTCATCTTCTTCCATCAACTCTTCTTTAGATGGCTTCCTGAGAAACGCAGCACAAGTGTATGAATTCATTTGGATGGGCCACAACACGTAGCACATGGAAATGCGCTCAAGGTCCATCCAACAAGATATCTAATGTGACCTGTATATAGGTTCATCACTCTCCAGTGGACATCTTGAAACTGCATTTGGAACTCTTTTTGAGTCTGCTGGCGCATTTCTTTTTTTCATTATCATTCCACAGATGTGAAATGCATGTAAAAATCAAAGTCACTGAATAAACAAAATGAGACAAAAAAATCACAGAGCCTTTTGGTAGGACAGGAAACAGTACATCCTACCAAAGATACTTCTACAACTAAGAGCAGAACAGAAACTAAGATGGATGTTAGCAAAGAAACATAATTAATTTCATTTTGTTTTAAACAGTATAAAAGAATAACAATTTTTCTGTGAATTAAGTGGACAAAGATATGCAGAAGAACTAAAAGCTACCTCTCAGACTAGAGAAAGAGCTGAAAGGATGTAATTTTCTTTTTTGTGCTTGTAGTTGTTTACACTCACCACAACCAGAAAGACATCCTGACAGAAATGCCAACAGACAACACTCCTCCTACAGCCATCAGGAAGAAAAGAATGTACATTTAGAGGTCGTCTTTCAATAAGGATCACCATTACCTGGGCACCTGTTTATAATCTTTAAACTAAGAGAGACTGTGACAATTTGAATTTTCTCTACTGATGAGTGCTCCTGACTCAAGACCAGGAGTAAAGACACACAGCCCTAAAGCTGAAGATCCACATTTAATCATTTACTCTGACTTGGGAATTTACCAAAATGCTTAACATTTCTCTAAGAGCAGTTTCCACCTTCTTTCCTTTTTCACTTTACTGCGATGCACTAAACAGACCTAACCATCCTAGTTTCAGTTAACTATTTTCCCATTTTACTAAAATGCATGGCTGCATCTTTTCTCTGGGGAAAAAAAAAGTATCCATTTGTAGATAGTAAAAGGGAGAAAGTACCATCCATCTCAAACTAAGATCAAAATCTCAAACTCGAAATCTTCTATGATATAAATGTTTAAAAGATTCTTTAAAGAGAAATAAAGTGTTTTCTTAACTATTCACCTCTTACTTTCTCATAACCATTATGTAAAACATTCACAGAACCATCTGATATCACCGGAATACATATCTTTCAAAGTTGCTCTCTTCTGCAAGCTGGCACAGGTCTTAGAAAGACTAAAGTGCTATAAAACATGCTACTTCACTGCAATGAAAAAGGCAAAATAGTTCAAATAATTTTTTAGCATTTTCACTGCATAGCTTAAACTCTATTAAATTTAGTAGCGTAGCTCAGTGCAAGTATTTAGTATATCATTCATCTGAGTCCTTTCATTTTGCTTCTTAAATGTCATGGAATTTTGTATTTAGGAAAGGTTTTAAGAAAAAAAAATCGAAAATATCATTCATAGTACCCAACACATACATTCCAGTATTCAGTGGATGTTTAAGCCCTTACTACTTTAAATCCAGAATCAGATTTTTCATGACCTTACAGAAAAATTAATTCCTGTTAATTATATATATAACTATATATACATAGTGTCAGAAAAGATTTTATTTTTTGAAATCAGCTTATGCTTTATACTTTAAACCCAAAAATTTAGGTTTTTCTGTTATTGCATGAGTGGGAACAACAATACTTTTTTGACAAAATAAAATGGTATGTTTTAGAAAGCCTTCATAACATTTTGCTAGCCATAGTGACAGCTAGCATTTTCCAAGGAGCACTATTTTATCAGCTGTCATCACTGAAGTAGAAATTGTCTGCAGTAGTACCAGAAAAGGTATTCCTATTTTTGCATATTATCTTATAATAATCTTTTCATTTCCTCTATACACACACTTTTTTTTAAGTTCACCTGTCTTACTATTTCACGTGTTGCTCCTTTGAAAACGGTCAAGCAATATTCAAGTACCATCATTCCAACACACAAGCATTCTCTGTGGCTTTCTATAACATTATCTTGCTTTGATCACAGATTATTTCTAGATCATGGGGGCATTTACTTTTAGCATACCTGGGTTTGGATTCTGTTGAGCCCTCTGAACCAGAGAATTTGTCCACGTCGAAGTTCTCTCTCTGCATGATCAATTTCTTCAACATCTTCATTGAGTTCTTCTTCAGGGACCTCCTCCTTCTCAGTGAGCCTCCCTGCCTCCTTTAAAAATTTTAGCCTACTTGTTGGGATGGTTGCAATGACCTAAAATTACAAAAAGCTGCTGAAAACATAAACCTCATTCAGTAACAATAGCATAATAAGCTGCTAATTACAACAGATATTTTAATGAGATCTCTAATCTTTCAGAAAAGCTAAGACAAGCATATTCACTACAGTACTTTACATTTATACATTTTGTAAACACTCAGCATTGCGTGCATCATTAAATCACGTTAGCAATACATTCCTATGGAGCAAGTGTAAGGCTGGAAAGAAGTGATGTACTTCCTCAAAAAAACGAAGAGGGGATATAGGTATCTGAATGTACTTACTTAAAGGAAACTCCACAAGATTGACACTTCTGCAATTAGTATTTGGGGGATTTCTAATGACTGAAAACAGTCTAATGACCAGTAATGTTAGCTGAAAATTAGTTGCATCTCATGCTTATAAATCTCCTCACAATAAAATTGGTTCATGTATTCAGCTTCCCTTTGATTTAGCAAATTAAAATAGTTTTCTCAGCATTTAACAGAAACAAAGTTTCTAAAGGTGTAGGTTTGAATATCTTCCTGTTGGACTTTCTGTAGGGCTCTCTCTTACTCTCTTGTTCTGATTAGTAATACATTCTGCTTAGGTCAGCCTGTCTTCTTGTTCAGTTTGGCCATCTAATTAATAGAAGAGATGGCTACTAATCTTAAAAATTTGTAAATAGTATAATCAGACTGTGTTGAACACAAATATTTTGAATAAGATTTAGTGTTGTCATCTTGGGTAGTTATTTTCTCTTTTTTCTGATTTCTTCTGTCATTTTCTTTTTTGTTTTTGTTTCAGCAGCGAGCAATCGCACCTCTGAAGCTCAAATGTGTGGAAAAAAAATAGCTGGAACAGGAAAGAATTTTACAGCTAAGAAACTACAACTCTGGGACATTCAATAACTGTGGAAAAGTTGCTATCTGGTGGACAAAAGTCTTATCCAATTTGTGATACTGATTTTTGCAGCCCTCTGGCCTGTTGTGTTGTCCAGACAATAGTAAGCCACAGCACAGACTAAGCTAAGTTATCCTGAAAATGAAGGTGTCGAAGGCACTCCATCCAGCTAGGCAGACAGACTGTATAGAAGATTTAAAATTGATATTTAGAAAGAGATAAATAATTTTGCCAATAGATGGAAGACTTGGATAGGGAATAATCAGATAGTTGGAAGAAAGCTGATGAAGAGGCATCTTACAGTTTTGGAAAGCTGGAATGTATATTGCGAAGACACACGAAGAGGCACCATATATTTTCTGGACAAAAATATACTTGAATTTGCTGAGGGTCTCCTTGAGTTTCATGTACCACGGCTCCATTTTTATTACATTATTATTAAAGACAGATAAAGAAATGTCCAAAAACTATGGAACCTTTTTAAAATGTATTTTGGACTGGAAAACATGATGAGAGCTTGGAAAAGTAATGAATTCACGTGACATGAGCAAAGACAGAGCACAACTGAAAAAATAAAAGGTAAGTGCTTGTCATTGCACTACTTACTGAAACTACCTCAGCTTCCCAAAAAATTTTGATGTCAGTACCCTATAGGAAGAAGCTACTTGAGATTGTTTATATGATATCTGATGAAACATCTGATGAAATTTAACATCTAAAATTCAAAGTCTTGATTGGTTATAGTGGGTCACAAGAACAGCAGGTTCAGGAGACTGTGTTATAGCAAAGGGCTATTGTTATAGCCCTTTGTTATTGTTATAGCCCACAGTAGAAATAGTCAGAGGAGGAGTGAAAAGGCTGGGGAGGAAGGGAAGCACCTCTCCTCTTCAGGAGAGGATGTCTCTCACTGTAGAGCTCCCCAAGGAAAGGACTTGCCACAGACTATCATGTAAATAAAGCATTTTTTTTAACTATGTTTTTCTTTTCTGGTCTCTAATTATTGACCACATGGGAAAAGTCTTTTATTCTGTTTCCTCCACAGGAAATCCTTTTCAGTGATTACATTGTTGAGGTATTCCAATACCAGTGCTGATTAAATGGCCAGGCACTCACAATAAGGCTTGAGACTACGTCTGCCTTTGAGTTGAAAACAGATGTTGATAACTATTCTTAGTTTTCAGTGGTAGTGTAATAACTACATGCATCAAAAATTCAGAATAATACTGATCAAAGGCTGTGGAAACAGACACTTGTTTTTACATCATAGACACTTGTTTTTACGTCTATATATAATTTCATATCAGCTAATGATGACACAGGTTTTAGTAGAATTCGTAAATGACATGTGAATTACAAAATTCTTCTTCTTTCATCTCCTCCTCTGTCCTTTGCAGTAGAGGGAGGATTGCTGCAGGTGTATATTGAATGCAGTAGACATGGTCCTATGCAAGTTATAAGGCTACCACAGATTGACAGAATGGTAGTTTCTGTCAGGGAAGGAGTGGTTTGACATAGAACTGGAATCCCTTCTCACCTTCAAAAACTTGTCATGGCCAAACACACACTACTTTGGGTACCCTATTGCTGAGAAGCTAATAGTGCATTTGCTGTGTGTTTTTGTTTTATGTGTATAGGCTGTGAATCAAACATCTTTCATACAAAATACTAACTGAGGATGACTTTTGTGATAGCACACCCTGCTTAGGGAAAGGAAAGATATAAACAATAATAGAAAACAAAAGGAAAAATGGGATAAATTAACTTTATTTTTGAAGCAATTAGAGCTACTTTTATTTCAATGTGTGACAAATATGATGGTGTGAGACATTAAGGAAACAACAGCGTAGTAGGATTATGAACAATTTTTGTGTGTGACTTGTGGCAAAAATTACTTTGATTGGTTTATAAAAACAAAAGAAAATAAATCTGCATATTCCTGGATGCTTACCTGACCCCATACAAGTTCTCCTAATCCAATAAATACACACCACATCCACTGGTCAAGCTGCAGGGGAGAACAGCTGAATGGTTTTCCTCCAAACTGGACAATTACTATCTACAAAGAAAAGCAGAGAACAGATGGAGTAAATCCTTACAGGGGGTAGAGGAAGTGACATTGTACCTGAGATTTTTCTTTCTTTTTGTACCCATTACAACCCTGCCTCTTTGATTCCAACATATGTTACCAGCAGAACAGTCAAATATATTGTTATCAATCTATTGTTTACTGGACTGAATTGAAAGAACACTCAAAATCCAAATGTTATCTTATATTCCTAATACATCATTTGACACTCCCAGAAGTACCTTTTTGGAAACCATCCAGGAAAAGCTGCAGAATCTATCACTAAAAATCAAACCACACAAACTTATGCACCCTGAACTGAAAAAATAGCTGTACTAGTTCAGACAAAGGCTTTCTTAGCCCCAAATCTAAAGACAGTCATATGTGAATGCCTAGGAAAAAAGAAAACAGGACTGCCCCCAAATCTTCTCCCAGCTTCCAGTATTCTCATCTGGGGATTTACTGATACCAGTGTAGATCATTTTGGAATTTTCTCTCTGATATTTTATTGTACACTCATAGGTGTGTTATCATGGTAGACTGATAGTATGCCAGAATTTAGTCTTGTTGGAGAAAGACGGTGGGAAAATCACATGAAAAGCACTTATTACCAGCATCCACAGAATCGGAACAAGTTTCTAAGCCCGGTTATACTGCGAAGGTTTTGCTAACTGAATACTGCATAATATTATTTTTTGTTAGTAGTGCAGCTACAAAATAATGGACCTTACAACACAACCCAGAGATTTAAACCGTCAAAGGCCACAAATCAGAAGTTAAAAATAATTTGTCTAGTCTGAGAAGCAAAATAACTCTAACACAAAGTAATTGCTTTTGTGTGCAAGTAAACAAATGATGAACACTGACTCTTTTGATGTGAAGTACAAATATACAGGAAGAAGGAAGGCAATAGAGAATAGAAGGCAGTGGACAGAAGTGGCAAAATGATTGGACAGTAAAGAAAGAGACAAATCAAAAAACGTGAATATAATACTAAAGAAATTGCAACTCCACATTGAGAACTTTCTAAATGCTCTGTGGTAGGTATTTCGTATTTTAAACCATCCTCCTTCACTGTTAAAAGTCTCCATATTTTCCCTTTGAAAATTTTGACAATGCTGTTGACTTTTTTTTCTTTTCAGAGGGGTTTAGGAGGAGGACAAACTATTGCACTCAAAGATGAAATAAAGCCAAAGACTCGGCAGAAGGTATAGGAATAGTAAATTAATGTAAAATACTTTGTTGCTGCTGGTACTTAAAAATATGTATTTAGTAATTTCTTCTAACAAACAAATACATATGGAACATAGTAAGTTTTAAGCATGAAATAAAAACAATTCTGTAATCTCCCATACACATCTACATAGACCAAGCTGCTAGAGGGAATCAGCTTCTCCTTAGAACATAATGCTTGGCTCACGCAGTCAGATATAATAATACACAGCCCAAAATAATAAATACTATTCTGGCATTACTTCAAGCAAACACCATTATGCAAAGTTGTATTTCCATGAAAGAATAAACAACAGAAAGAAAAAGCTCTTACAGTCTCAAGGAAAATGACCTGACTGTAAGATGAGACTGAAAAACAAATGAGAGTCACAACCTGAATAGTCTTATACCATAATTTCCTTCTTGAGTCACTGTCAGAGCGCGAATCCAGTGTTATGAAGTGTGCTCTGAAATACTTCAGCTACTAGAAAAGCAGGGAAGGGTGAGTAAAATCAGCAGCTGATTCAGAAATGTGGCAAGTAGCTAGATGACACTTTTCCTTGAGCCAGATAGTTCAGTAACGTAATAACTAGAACTGGGAAAACATTCTCAAACACTTTCCATAACAAAAAAAAATTTAAAGATGAATGTGAATTTGTCAGGCCTCTCCTAGAGGCATTCTGGCTCAGATTAGCTAATCCATGTTTTTGAACTAGCTGTTAAAGACCACCACTATCGAATTCTGTTACCATACACTGGTGTCTTCTCTTTGTCCCATACTTAGTTTACTGAGTGGTTACCCTTCCTGTTTTCAAACTATTGTGGTCCAGATTCAAGTGACTATATCCTTCTCCTTACTCCCTTCATGAGAAAACTCCCAACACTGATGGCTTCCAGGATGCCAGTGCAGAACTGAGCAATAATGTCAACATCAAAACAGTTCAATGCAGCAACTGGGAGGTCTGAAAGATAATGATGTCAAATGGTGTCAAGCATAGGATAGATGTCAGCAAATGGATAGACTCTGGAGCAGAATGAGGAATTAGAGGTGTCATGGAAAAAAATTACCATTGTTTGGGAAAAATGTGCATTTCTGTAATTATGTTCATGTATGATTGGGACAACAAAGATGGGATGGACACGATGAATTACTACCAAGGAATAGTACTAATGAGAACATCTAATAGCATTTAGTGTTGGTATTTAACTTTAGAAGAATGGATTAGCATTAGCTATTTACAGCCTATTTTTCTATTCATGTAATAAATTAATGTAAAATGCTTCAGTGCTATTGGTTAATATAATATTTAATAATATCTTCAAAAAAGTAAACAAATTGTGACAGCTATTTTCATAATATATCTTCACATTAATTTAATATTTGACCTGGGCATAATGATCAGAATTTATGTTGCATTAGTATGACTACATAACATTCTCCATTATTGACAAACATTGATTAGTAAAGTACACAAAAGCAGGCAGTTTTATATTTACTGTGCGTCCTACACCTTTTAGATTAAACAAGCATAGAAAAAAACTTAAGGTAAACTTCTGTTGAATAGCTACTAATTCTAGCCCAAATCATTACCTGAATAGCAAATGTACCCAATACAATAGTGCAAAAAATAGGATTTCTGAAGATGCCATCGAAGACATTTCTCTCGCCATGGATTTTGCGTGCGTTGATTTCGTTGAAAAGCTGCATCATGACAAAGGTGTTGAAGATAATGGTGTAGTGCTCTGAAGGAGGAGAGTGGAGTGGTGCGTTCCTCCCACTGTCAATCTTAAACATTTTCTCACCTAGATATAAGACAAAAGTAAAGGTTTCCACTAGAATGAATCAAACAAATTTATATTTCCTTTGTTTGCTTTAGCTAGTTGCCTCCTTTGCTCTGCTTTTACCAGTTGTCTTTCTGCCCTTAGTATCTACAGGCAAAATTCTGTACTCCAGTAAGCATAAGACATCTAAAGTTCCTTAGCAGAAAGCTTCCCCAATGAGAACTGTTCTCTAATAACTCAATATACCTGCTCACATAGTTTTCAGTAGTACTTTTCCTCTAACCAAGCACTAACTATTCTAATTCTTTCTGATGTAGTGAGTGCTTGAGTCCAATTGCCAATATGTTTCCAATTTTCTACAACAATTAGAATCAATCACTCTTCAACAGTTTTTAACCTAACTGCTAATCCTTACTGCCATAACTCTTGACAAGCATTCATGGATATTAATGACAAAAACACAGGCATTCCTGATTTTGAATAGATTTGATTGTGATCAACCTGCTAAGTCTGCTTTGAATGCATACCAGGCATTGCTCTTTACCTTCAATAATTTGACTGCCACTTCTAGACTTGACCGATAAAAGGGCAGCATACATCCCAGGAGGAATAATTGCAAAAGTGAGGTAAGATTTGAAAAAATACCTACACCTGATCAACCTTGTTTCTTATTCACAAAGTTTACAGATAACACCCAGTTATTGAACAGTGTGTTGTCTTGAAATAAGGATGAGACAGTCATATGAAAGAGTAAATAATTAATGAAATAAAAGTAAAGGTTATCACACTCACTGTCATAACCAGTGCTGTGTTAATTAAAACACTTTTCTGCTATGGGACCAGCATTGTATTCAGAATTTCTGAAGAAAGAAGAAAAGGTTTCCTGAGGTTTCCCCTTGACGTCATAATTCCATCAGCTAAGTTGCCAGTGAGTTTTTTTGCCTTGGGATATGTGAGCAGTTCATGTTCAAGTCACTGGGAATAATGAGCATGCTTCCAAAGCAAGAATTTGGCTTATAGCCTTTTGACAGAAAGTAGATTATTATATCAAAAAAGTATCACTGACTCAATATGCGGCCACAAAAGGTGGAGTGCGAGACAGCAGAGATTTTTAAGCAGGTTATAAATCTCCAAGGAGATAACTAAGCACTGGCAAACACTCTCCCTGATACATATAAATATAAAGGAAAAAAAATAATGAAAGCAAACACCATTATTTTATCTTATACACAAAATCATCACACCTATTTGCTTTCATTCAATACACACATAAACATACAAATAATGCTTTCTTAAGTGAGAGTACCTATCCTTAAGTATCTTATTGCACTGCATCACTTAACTGGCACAGTAGATAAAAGCCTGGTTTTCTTTTAATCAAGGTTCAGTATAAAGTATTTTAAATGATCATACTCATCAAAAAGCCATTGAAATCTCAATAAAGTTAGCAGATTTTTTTTTTGTTCCAAGAATGGAATCAAACAAATCACCAAGACCTTCTATGCCTGTTTCAGAGAATCTGATAGCTACAATTTTCTTAGGATCACGAGATTACTCAGAATACATTGTAAGCCTATCACAACATTTAGCAACCATCTCTTCCCAAAACCCGGTAATTATTTTGGTTTAAATAGGTCCAGTGTGTGTAAACAGGCCATCATCTCCTTTGAGCATCCGAAATAAAGTGCCAGCCATGGGGAAGATGGAGCAAGACTTTCAAAACAGAGCTCAAAAAACTCCTAACATTTTCAGGACCATAGATTTACATTTACAGCTTATATGAACATTAGTATATAATGAAAAAAAAAAATCTGTGAGACAACACATGCAATTTAACAGCGGTGACGTATTGTGAAGAACACAATACCCAATTAATAACATTATCAGCCCTTTGGGCAATATCACTCACTACCGTGGAGCAATAACAATCTATTATTAGCTCCTACACTTCCCTGCAACAAGCAACATTCCTCCTCCTTCCTTTCTCACTTGAAAATACAAAACATAACAAAAATATCCATTGCTAGCAATGCCTGAAGAAAAATCCAGGATGGAAGTAAGAAATTAGATATTTTTTTACCCCTTTAAAATCCATTTTAGAATTGTGTGTCAAAACAGACTGTTATTTTTTATCACCTAATAATGATTACTTGTTTATCCATGCTACTAAAGATCAGCAATATTTCTTGACTGCATTTTGTTCCCTCAGATACTGGTAAAATGGGTCTTGATTTTTGTTGTGATTTTGTTCTACTTCTTCTATGCGCCCACTATAGATAACAAGTTTCAAAATGAGATTTCAATGTAAGAGGCACAGGTTAGATATTCTGATTAAAATGTACCCTTCAATGGTACGTTTTAATATGAACTTCTCCCAAACCTACATATTTTCAGCAGGCAAAAAAGCCTTCCCAATGTGAAGAACATATGAGAAGTGACTAAATACCTAGACTGGGTTTCTTCTGCTTCTCCTAATGTTCCTAATCTCCTTAAACAGTTTAGCCCTGCTAGCTGTTGAACTATGTATACGTCACCCTACATAATCAAGATGCCACTATACCAAGTAATAAGCCTAACTTTCTTACCAACAAAAAGAAGCGTAAATATTAGAGTAAGCTGATAAACAGCATGGCCCAGAATGTTCTTCATCATGGTACGGGATATAAGAGGTTTGTTCCTGCCATATGGCTTTCTTAGCAATAGAGCCTCTGTTGGAGGTTCGGTGGCCAGAGCAAGCGAGGCAAAGGTGTCCATAATTAGATTGACCCACAACATCTGTACAGCTTTTAGAGGAGAGTCCTGTGGAGGGAAATTAGAAAGTTATTTATTTCCTAGAAAAATAATTGTTGTCAGGGCATTTACTGTGATTTCATTTCCTCCTGTGTAAATGCAAGAGTGTTGAAGACAAGATACTGAAATGCATGGACCTTTGGTCTAGCTTACTGTGACTGTTCTTGCATTGCTTATACAAGATCAGACTCACAGGAAACAGTTATTTGAGCAAAGATAAATGATTTCTCTCCAGTTATTCCAATCAGGAATATTTACAATCACACAATTTGTATAAAGTATAACATCAATAATTTCTAATACATTTCATAATGTTGTCTGTTAACGCATGCTTCAAATTTTAACTTTTATGTAACTACATAACGCAAGCATAGCTTTCTTTCCTGGAAGAAAAATTATACTGAAACAATTTGAAAAGCAATGGTTCAATAATTGTAGCTTACCTATCTGCTTTCGGAATCAGCTTAAAATTATTAAAAAATGGTAAAATAATTACTAAGACATTCCACTACGTCATACTTAAATAAGATCTTTTAAAAATAATTGTGAAGAAAAAATGCCTGATATTTGAATTCTTAAAAATATTCATAAACTCATTAAAAAACATCAGATTTTCAAAAGTAAGCAAATCCTGATTAATCTATTGAGTAACAGGATAGCATATTTGAAACCACAGAACGAGAAAGAAAAACATTACCACTCGTTAGAATAAAGCATCTATTTTCTGAAAGAGATCAGCAACCACTAGAAGGAGCTCTTTCCTCACTTAATTCAAGAAACAGTCTAAGGTCATGTTACAGAGGACTTTAGATTGTATTCAAAACAATAATAAATAAATAAAATGAACAGTGATCTCAGGAGAAAATGTAGATAGCTGTTATGCAGATTTGATTTTTAATTCATAGGGTCAGCTGTAATGATAGATTCTTGCAATTGTTTCAAGGAGCCCCACCAGGAAAAATGAAACATGTTGTTTTCGTTTGGTTTCGTAGTTTTTGTTTTTGTAAATAGCAACTTCCCATGTCTTTAGACTGAAAATAAAATAGGCAGCATTAATAAGATATGCTTTCTCTTTCAAATAGACTTTTTTATGGAAATGGAATCCCAAAAGTATGAATTCTGCCCCTTTCCTCTAAGGGCAAAATATTCATTTTTAATGGAGTATGATCGAATTATGAGTGCCAATACACATTCAGTATCCCAAGAACACATGGAGAACAGGTAAATGGTTGGGTCTACTGCAGAGCTGGTTTATATACCAACTTGCTCTTGAGTTAGGGTATTATTTCATCTTGAAAAACATTTTTAACAGAATTACATATATTTTGATACATTAAAAAAATTAAAAAAGCATTCTTTTTTGGTATATGCTCAGGGATGGAGAAAAGCAACCTACTATTTCAGTCTTACAGGTTGGGTACACTAGAGAAGGGAGGAAGAGTAGCATTAATAGATTCTTGACCGTCATGGGTCATGGGTTGCATTAACTGGGCTTATCTGGAGATTCAGTTCATTCACTAGTCATGCAGCTGCAGAAAGAGGAAACATCTCTATTTTCAGAGGTGGCTGAAAAACTAAAACCAAACAGTACAAACTTCACAACAATTATGAGACCTCATTTGTGTTAATTCATACTAGTGGTTTAAAAGCAAGGAGAGTACTTGCACTAAAAGCAGTCAGTTGCTCAGAGACCCTAGAAAGTATAGAGACCCTAGACAAAGTTTTTTTTTTTTTGTAAATTGTCATATTTTTATCTGTCTAGTTAATGAGTTTTCTCAAGAAACATTCCCTGCTTTCAGTTGTTATAGAAGCTGCATTTGCTACTTTGTGCTGATGTCTATGTCAGTAAAAACTAAATTTGTCTGTTATGCTTAATAAATACAGTCAAATGATCAGATGTCTATCAGAGCCTGACATATTCCTAGCACAACAAAAAGTCAGATTCTTTCAGTCTCTAAATCACACAACTGTAATTGGCAGTCATCAGTTTTGGCAACAACATGTTCTCACCATTTCACACTGCCAATCACCTTGGGTGGCTATGGTGCCTCTAATAATTATCTATTATTGGCAGTGCTACACTGTTCAGTCAAGTGTGAAAGCTCATTCTAAGCTGAAGCCAAAACATTAAACACACATTAGTCTGGGCAGGCAGTGAAATGAAATTTCCACTGCAACTCTACCTGATTTCTACTAGTTGGTGGAAATTGAGGTAAATACATATCAGCTAAGGAGCTTAGTCTTCCACTACAGATTTTATTCACTTATTCTGCAAAAGTGGGATGCAAAGTCAATGTCATTTTCACTGCATTTTGGCCACTGACTGACTAGCAAAGAATTCTTCATGTGCTTTCTGAAAACTTTGGGGATGGAAGCTGCTCAAACTGCAAACCACCCAAAACCTTGACTTATTTGTCAAATTCCTTTCCACTTGACCTTGGAATAGGTTAGCATTGGCCTAGAGGTAAAAGGAAAATGTCCCTTAAATCAAGTGATGTTACGCTTCATCTTGGAAACACTTAAAAGTACAAATCACCAAAGGCTGGAAATAAACTACAAATCTTTTGTGACACGCGGACCCTCAAAAGTATTAGGGCTTGTTACATTTGATTTAGATGACAAGCTGCAGGGAAATAAAAAGGTATTTTTACTCTTACCTCCTCACTTCTACTTGTCACAGAACACACGCATCCATTCATAAAAATAAGTATTTCAGGTAGTTTATATACGTAAATGCAAAAAAAAAAAAAAATCAGCCCTCGCTTCTGCTGCTAGATCGCACTGTCTGCTAAGTGAATGGAAGTGACAGCTGCTTCTATGTCTTCTCAAAAAAGAAACCTAAACTGTACATAATTTTAGGTTATGGCTTTTTCAAATTTTCCAATACTATTATTTTAGGATTTGCCAAATAGTTCTGCAGTAAACCATGCAAATTAACGTCTTATACACGTATACATCATTCTCATTTTCTGAATAAGGTGATTCATGCAGTAGTTCATTGCTGCAGTGCTTTTAATTAACATTTAATTTTCCAAACATAATGTCCTATAGAGTCACTGTTTTCAGTTCCTAATGTCTATTAAAACATTAAGCCTTTCTTTAGTACAAGAATAATAATTTGAATGCAAAATGTTAAGACAGTCTTTATTTGATCTTTCTTTAATGCAACCTTTTTGAGTACATTGCCTCAACAGTTGGAGACAGAGATAAAATTTGGTACAGATGAACCTGTTAGCTTAGCAGTTCCAGTAAAAATGTCTCCATTTGACTGAACTACATTTTTAAATCTTATGTTGTACGTACAGACTTCCAAATAGAACAACCTAATTATTTACTTGGTATTGTGTATGTTGGGGGAGTGGAAACAGCATGAAATTTCTGGCCTTGTGAGGGACATATGGAACTCTATATGGTGCTCAGAGACGTGATAAGGATTCATTTAAAGTATAAAATTCACAACTGTAGGCAGAGCTCCAAAAAAGAACCCTCACTGAACGAATGAAGGGCTCTGCAATCAGATGTTATGTAGAGAATGAAGTCAGATTACAAGAGTTTGTAGCTCATTAATTCACTGGAAAAAGAAATCAATTCCGAAACTGAAAGGACAATTACACACAAATTATTCAGGACAGCCACACCCTGTCCATTTTAAAAGCGTGCATTGGGTTACACACAGAGAAGGAAGCAAGAGGCAAATTAATTAGTTTATTTGAAAGATTAGGTGAATTAATACAGCTCAGCTGTATTGTGCCATGGAAACTGCACTGACATGGGACTGGCAGAAATCATAGTGGTGAGCCCATTGCTGGGTGCTGTGTACACAGTGGACACCTGTGCAGCCACAGATTGAGGGATCCTGAGTCAGCTTTTAATTGGAGGCTTTGTGAAGTTGGGTTTTCTTGCATGACCTATGTATCAAAGTGTTTATTGAACCATATCACAAAATCTCATTATCAGAACTCTTACAGATTGAGCTGCTGTAAGATGAAGCAGGGCCCAGTGTAAACCAGATCACTCTAAGGGGCAGCACTGTTCTGGCAACAGTCACCTAGAACACGATTTCTGTCACCTTCACATGACTTCATGCTGGGACTGATGACATAAAATAAATCACCATTTGCATGGGTCCCATTTAGTCTGCAGAATAAATTCTTCAACAGCATATTGCTACTCCTTTGTAATCCCTCTGTAAAATTGGGATAGCATTGAGCGTCACATACATGCTGTATATGTGAGTTAATCCATTGCAACAAGAAGCCAGAAGCCTGGACAAAGGAGAAATGTGGTAGATACTCTCTCTGCCAGTAGCACGTTGCAGAAACAGGTGTTAGGTAGACAAATAAATAAGAAATATATTTGTTTAGCATTAAAAGGATTAAGTTCTCTGAAGCAGAACTTGGCAAAGTCACTGGTTAAATTTATGTATTTGAGAAAAAAAAAAAGCTGCAGATTCTTAAAACAACAACTAATGGTCAGAGACACTGCTTGAGATTTTTCTTTATGTCTCTCCATGGCACTCCTACGGTGCTCTGGACCAAATTAGTCAGTTGGCAATGCATCTGCTGCGTGCTCCCTGGAGGACTAGTTTCACTCGTAACAGTACTCACACTACTGGACCCTTTCACCAACGCAGAACTGCTGCAGTTCCACTAGGACTCCTGCAGCAGTATGACCACATACACAAATTTACACACACATCAGTGCAACTGCAGGATGAAGACTGAGTAAAATAAGTATTTAGTTGCCAAGCACAAACCAAGTCTTAGAAAAATCAGTCAAAACAAAGATTTTGTTATCTTTGTACTTCCTTTTAGCACAAACAGAGGAAACACCAAAGAGTCAGTAAGTGTAAAAGCAGCTTCATAGTCAAAGCATCCCAGTGTGCTGTTGCTCAACTACATAAGTTTTTTTGAGAGAGGTGACAAAAAGAAGCATGAAATAAACATTACCACCTAAATTGAATTTTTGCATTCTAGATTTGATAAAACCACCAGAAAGGTAGCCTGGGTAATGCTCATTAATCTGAATTTTAGTCATGGACTAAAATCATATTCTCTGTGTCAAAGAAAGCCAAGCTGACTACCTGAAATCAAAGTTCACCCTACATTCATTTTGAAGGTCACAGAAAGCTGAGCTGCTTTTTGAAAACTACAGATTTCAATTTTGCTTACTAATAACTTAAAAGATTCAGTCAAAATAATAATTTAAGACCTGCGTACAGTTTTGCAGACTTCTGTGTGCACCTAGCCTATTGTACCCATGATTTTTCAGTACATTCATGCATTCTGTGCTAGAGCTATTTTCATAGCAACGAGAGGGTACAGTATGTTCCCAAGTGTAATTTTGAGTAGAGCTTACGAGCCAAACAAACATAATGCCCTTTCACTGCCTAGAATCTTTGAGTCAAAGCCTAACATAATAATGTTCATTCGTGAGGCAAGATCCTGGCTGAATGAGATAGAAATGAGAGCTGCTTGAAATTATCAGCAGGCAGTTCAGAGCAAACAGCACTACAGTGGAAATAACCGCTGCCTTCTTCCTAGTCTTAATTTTTGCTCCTTTCAGACCTCTTCCTTTGGATTTACATTTTTACTGCCAAATTGTTGAATTACATAACAATCTATTTGGGAAGAAATACAGAAATTACAGAAGTTGTACGTTAAAAAACCTATAAACAGAGACAATGAACTTGTCATTCTCAGAGATGGTCTTACAGACCGCTGGGTTAATACAAATGCACTGGGCCTGATCCAAATCCTTTTGGATGCCAATAGAAACATTCAAAGGATGAAAAAAGCTCAGAAAGTAGAAAGGGAAGTGAACATGCCTGCACTGCATATGCACTACATACGAACTTGATTTAAAATAGTCTTTGTATTGACTGAATAATATTTACCTCTTCAAGAATAAAATATAAACTTGTTAGTTACCAATTGTACTTCATTTCCCCCAATGCTTTCAGAAAGCAATTGAAAAATCAGTGGACACTAAGAAAAAAAAAATTCACCTTACATACACGTGTGTAGACAGGGATTGAACGTCTATGAAACAAAGGCTCAAAAGAAAGCAGCTGCCTCAGTTCAATTCTGGTATTCTTACCACATTGCTATTAGCACTTTTTTGTATATGATCCAGTACAATTGATTATATCCAGGAGGATTAACCTTCCATGTCTTTAGTACTTGTTCACATAATTTACGTTAGCAGCAAAAACCACTTCACAGCTAAACATTTTCTCAAAATGATTGGACGTATTTTCCAAGGAAAAATGAAGTTTTGAAATTCTGCCTCAATGTCAATGATTTTGTCCCATAGCACAGGCTCAGCTGTGACCACAAGGCATCATCATGACATGGTAGGACACTAGCACTTGCAGATTTTTACTTCTCAGAAAACAAATGAATTGAGATTTCAATGCTTCCTTTGCACAGAGTAAAAATACATCATTTGTTAGGATCACTTCCACTTGCTTCAAAAACAGCCATTTCTGATTTCTCTGAGAGTTTCAGCCCTAGCTCTACTCTTATTGTCAGTTAGCTCAGAGGAGATAAATGACAGCAGTTGCAGCCAACCAGCTGCTGCACGGTGCTAGCAGAAGCTGGGAACTTACAGACTGCTCATATACAGCACAGATAAGGCCTCTAAATGCCAGTCAAGGCTTAGGAGAAGTTTGACCTCACGGTTTTGTAAAGGTACCTGAGTTTCTGGTTTCAGGGATCAATTCCATGATTGCAATGTAAGTTTACCCTGGAGCAGAGCTAATGACTTATTCATTGTTCTGCTCAGGTGTGCATGAGGTGGAATTTACCTGCTGGAACAGGTATGTGCATCTGCATGATGTACAATACAGAGAAGCATCAGTGTATCTCAATCAGAGGAGGCCTTTTGTAACAGTACCTGTCTGCAGCATCTGAAATACACATTAATCTAGGGTTGGGGGAGCGATAGCACTAAAGAACTCATCGTTTCTTATTTTCTAATGAAGAAACCTTCATAATGCACTAAATATATCCTGTTTTCTTGCTAGGTAAAAGAAAACTTGATTAATCAAGAAGTAGTAATTTGAAGGAAAGACCTTTTGTGATGGACCTTTGCATGTACATAAGGATTGCAATAAGAGATGAGTGTAGAAGGAGAAAAAGAGATCAAAGTCCAACCGTAGGCATCATTTAATTGGTTTCTTATTTGCACCTAAAATTAAAAGGACTTGCCCAAAAGCAACAAAATAATTGTTTTATCAGTAAAAAGCTCCCCTGCTGGGATTACTTCTGTGTACTGCTATCTTGGAAATAATAATCTCTTTTAATAATCCATCACTAAATGGACACTCAACATTGACATATTCTGAAAGGAAAAGCAAAGTCACACTGCTTCTTCCTTCTTCCAATCCTTGACATTTCCTGCCCTGTCATCACAGGATCTCATGACAATATGTAACCAAAAACAGGGAGCAACTTACTTCCAGGATAAAATGGACTTGCATGCTTCCTTTTGTCAACAGCTATTTAGCACTTATCAGCTTGATCCTAAATAAACCCTTAATTTTCAGAAGAACTTCAGAAAGAATGCTTTCTGTTGTACAAAGTAAGAATTAAATGTAAACCGTCTTTACTTAAGAGAGAATGTAGCTAGCTTGGATTTGGCCTCGTGCTTAAAGCAATGCTGAAGTTAACCTTACCTGGGTAATGCATGCTCCAGTGAAAGCCACAATCACAGCCACAATGTTAACAGTGAGCTGGAACTGCAGGAATTTGGAGATGCTGTCATAGACATTACGTCCCCACATTACAGCCTTTACAATGCTACTGAAATTGTCATCTGTTAGGATGATATCTGAGGCCTCCTTTGCAACATCTGTTCCAGCAATACCCTGGAAAAATTAATTGGGAATGAAATAATCAAAAAGTACAATGACAGAACACAAATCTCCGCATACTCAAAGTCTACAGTTACAGAGATTCCCCTGCACCATAACAGTGACTGCTGAGTGTATTCTGCACTTCATTATTGCTAGGATGTCGGCTTATTGGACCTGTTTTTGAAATTGAATAAGGAGACAGAAAAGGGCATTGATAGGGAGCTGTGGAATTCCTATGATGATGCTTTGAGTGCTTTGTATTATCAGCTTATTGACTTCTTTTGAGGGTTATTTGTTTTTTTGTTTGTTTTATCATTGAGGATATTACTATACATGAACAGAATTGCTAAAAATAGGATTACATATCTTAATACACAATCTAGTATATTAATATATCTTCAGAGTCAGAGTTTGGGAAGACATCTTTACATGCAACACTGGATTTTAGCAAAACAAATTAGTACTGTATTTTTAAGAAGAACACTGAGTTCATTTTTCTGTGTAGGCACTGGATTCTACACATAGTCAATGTGCAAAATACTCATAAAGTATCAAAAGAAGCAAGACCAAAGAATCTGTTACAGGAAACATAACCCACCCCCTCCAATATATTGCTTCATTAAGCAACTTTCTCACCACTTCAATAATTAAAAATGTCTTACAGCAAACTTATGACACAAACATCAATAAATATGGTCAAGATTATACCATTGCAAATCCAACATCAGCTTTCTTAAGTGCTGGTCCATCATTGGTTCCATCACCAGTCACAGCTACAACCTGCCTCTGTTCCACCTGTGTGCTGTCAATAATACCTGCAAAACATTTATATGTCTGTGTATACATACATACATATATGCAAAATAGTTAGCAAGAGAAAACTTCCCTGATGTTTTTTAGTAGTGTCTGTGTAACACAGACTACACAATACTACACAAGTCTTACAGAGATTAACAGAGTTCATTTCTAAGGAAAACAATGATGAAAGCCATGTCATCAATATCATACGCCATTCAAAATCCCTACTAGAATTCTTATGGAAAGATCTGATCCTGCACCATCAAAACATCAACAAAACCTGCACTGATATCAAAGCACATAAGATCAGCTCATTATGTTCTTCTGGAAGATTTCTAATATTTAAAGTTATGTATCACAATAAATCAGTTTCAGTCTATCTCCCTGATAAAACTTTAGTGGATTATTATTTTTTTTTTGGTATAGTTTTAAGTTCATGTTTAAGTTTTCCTAAACTGGGTCTTAACTATAACGTCTGTTTCACTGAGATGCCTTCTGGCAGTCAGCAATCAGTTTAACCTAAAGATAACAAATGTCACTGATGAATTTTATTAAGCTGGAACTAAATTAGCATTTTAACAGAGAGAGGTTCAGCTCTGCCAAACAATGATTTGAGAAGATCTAAAATAATTCCTTTAAATTCTGAAGCCAAAAATTCTAACAAATAGTCAAAATAATTTCCACTTTCTTTTGTCAAATGATCTCAAAATGAAAACACCCTAAGCAGTTGGTGAAGCAAGTTTCACCCAACCAGCACAAACAGAAGTATTTTCCACTTATGTAGATCGGGGAAGATTAAACACTTTTTCTACAGTCACAGAAGCAGCTCTGTGTTTTAAGAGGATGGCAACCATTCTCCACTTATGTTTTTATTTCCATGTCAGAGTCCATTTGTCAGCTTATTAGGAATACAAGATTTCTGTGTAGGTAACAGGGAAAAATGACAAAATTCCTTCTGCTAACATGTTTTGCACAAAGCCACACAACGTACTCTAAATACAATTATCAAAACCTACCCAGTGTGAAAAGCTTTCATCTACTCTGGAAAAAAATAACTCCAATATCAGATAGTGAGCCAGAAATAGGAAATTGCAGATTACAGAGCAATAGCTGCCTCTTGGCAAAGTTAAGGCTTATCAGGCACCCAGAAGATTGCAATGCAGTATGGAAGCAGTAAGTGTCCCGTATTTTTCAGTCTTAGGAAAATCAGAGAAGAAAAAGACAATTTGCTGTCTATTGGCACTATGAACTCACATAAATGGCACATTATTCTGATAAGATCTTATAATTAGAGCTTTCAGTTTGTTGGGGTGCCTTGTCTTTGGTATTACTAAACAAACAGGAACAACAGCTGCCATTGCTGTTAAAAGCATTTAGCTTGTCTTTCCTTCTTGCTATCAATATACCCTTTGATGTTAAATTAATAGTTTCAGCTTCTGAAGAAATTCATTAAAACTCTTGACATTTCATGCTATTAACTGCTCCAAACAGGTAGAGAGCATCCTCTCACAATTAAATTCCAAATGGGAGCACAGCCTTAATGAAGCAGAAGGGGTTTTAGCAAACGATTTCCAAATGGATATAAGCAGTGGCCAAATGTCAATGCTTACACTACTCTACTGCCTGTTTTTATCCACGAAAGCAAACTATGCAGCTGGGATGAGCCAAATACTTTCCAGAACACAGAACTGCATCATCAGCAGTCATGGAAAGATGGAGATAAAATGTTGTTCTTGGTGACCACCAGCATCTCAGCCATGTATCTCCATCTCAGTGACCTCTTCCAGTGTCATCAGAACTACGTCAATAGATGGGACAAAAGTATGGAGTGCAAAGAGAGATCTTTGAAGAACTTTTCCTTTGTATGTCAGACGAATTTCTAAAATGAAGCAGTAGCGATTATTTGGGATTCAGAGGATTCACCATAGCTACCCATAGCGATATCCACGCTTCTTGACTTCTCCATGTTATCTTAATTCTGTTTTAAATCTGTTTCTTCTCCCTCAGAATCACAGAATCACAGAATTGCAGGGGTTGGAAGGGACCACAAGAGATCATCGAGTCCAACCCCCCTGCCAGAGCAGGTTCCCTACTGCAGGTTGCACAGGTNTACTCTAAATACAATTATCAAAACCTACCCAGTGTGAAAAGCTTTCATCTACTCTGGAAAAAAATAACTCCAATATCAGATAGTGAGCCAGAAATAGGAAATTGCAGATTACAGAGCAATAGCTGCCTCTTGGCAAAGTTAAGGCTTATCAGGCACCCAGAAGATTGCAATGCAGTATGGAAGCAGTAAGTGTCCCGTATTTTTCAGTCTTAGGAAAATCAGAGAAGAAAAAGACAATTTGCTGTCTATTGGCACTATGAACTCACATAAACGGCCCATTATTCTGATAAGATCTTATAATTAGAGCTTTCAGTTTGTTGGGGTGCCTTGTCTTTGGTATTACTAAACAAACAGGAACAACAGCTGCCATTGCTGTTAAAAGCATTTAGCTTGTCTTTCCTTCTTGCTATCAATATACCCTTTGATGTTAAATTAATAGTTTCAGCTTCTGAAGAAATTCATTAAAACTCTTGACATTTCATGCTATTAACTGCTCCAAACAGGTAGAGAGCATCCTCTCACAATTAAATTCCAAATGGGAGCACAGCCTTAATGAAGCAGAAGGGGTTTTAGCAAACGATTTCCAAATGGATATAAGCAGTGGCCAAATGTCAATGCTTACACTACTCTGCTGCCTGTTTTTATCCACGAAAGCAAACTATGCAGCTGGGATGAGCCAAATACTTTCCAGAACACAGAACTGCATCATCAGCAGTCATGGAAAGATGGAGATAAAATGTTGTTCTTGGTGACCACCAGCATCTCAGCCATGTATCTCCATCTCAGTGACCTCTTCCAGTGTCATCAGAACTACGTCAATAGATGGGACAAAAGTATGGAGTGCAAAGAGAGATCTTTGAAGAACTTTTCCTTTGTATGTCAGACGAATTTCTAAAATGAAGCAGTAGCGATTATTTGGGATTCAGAGGATTCACCATAGCTACCCATAGCGATATCCACGCTTCTTGACTTCTCCATGTTATCTTAATTCTGTTTTAAGTCTGTTTCTCCTCCCTCCTTCCTCATATTTCCAAATTGTTGCCTTCTTTCCAGCACTGTACTTCCTAACCACGCTTGGTTCTACTTCTTTTTTTCCTCTTTTCTTCTGATGTCATCTTTTGATGTCATTTTGTGACACATAGCTGTGATACATTTTCACAGTTTCACATTTTCTTCACTATCCAGTAATACGCCTGAATAGATTTTACAAAAGGTGTAAAGACACAGATGAGAGATGCCAAGGAAGGGCTTTCCCTCTGCAGTCTTGAGCTGTGGAGAACTACTGCTTTGGATATCAGTGAAAAGTTTCAATATTTTAAAACCTGACAGATTGCCAATCAGAGAATGTCCATTTCCACTCACTCACAAGAGCTAAAAATAAATTTCAGTATTAATTTATCATGCCTAACAGTCAGGAATATTCTACAAAATAAACTGCTTTACTCCAGTTAAATACTTGCATACACTATTTTAATCAGACGCTTTTGCAAGGTGTATCAGGGGAATTCATAAAATTTGGCGAAGATTCCTCCCAAAATAGCATTTGCTGTTACACCAGTCTGTGCCCCCATCTTAAGCTGTTAGGCTACAGCTTTTCTCTGCCAAAACCAGTTTTGTTCAACAGCTGCAGGGATATACCTAGAGCATAACACTACAGTACGTTCCACTGATGCTGGAGGAATTTGGGAAGCAGTCTTGTAGCTTCTCTAAGACACAAACTTGTCTGAGAAAGCAACTTGCTTCTGATGAGGGGAAAGACTGTATTTTTGTTTTGTAAAACAACTGCACATGGCCATCAAGAGGAGCGCTGTGTGTGCTGTAAAAGATACCAGCACTACATACACAGCTCAAAGTGAAATACATCCTATATCTCCCACCTTCTTCCCATCTAACATCAAGTAAGCATTAAATCAAACCCACACAGGATAATATTATAAAGATATTAATCAACAACGTCTTCTATTTCTTTCATAGGGAACGTATCTGTACCCATGGCTCAGATCAAAAATATCATCAAGTGTAGCTTTTCCCTTTATCATGGACAAATGCAACTTCATTTTACAATTCTTATTTGCATTGTCAGCCTTGGAATCACACCAGTAAAAAACTGCTGGTTCTGGCAGAAAACCCCAGCTGGTTTAGGTAGCTCACTCTGCCTACATTGGTCAACTCAAAACAGGCAGACAGAGAAAACTCAGTCACAACAGAGCGTTCCAAGAAGTGCACAAGTTCAGGTGTTACTGATGCAGGACAGCTGATCATCCCGTACACTTACGCATATTTATCTTAATTTGACAAGCCAAAGACAGGTGCAGTAATGTATTTTCATTGGCTTGTTCTGTTCAGATTAGTTTTTAATATTTCTGAACTTTTTCAAGCTTCACGTTCATCTAACAAGAATTTAGAAAATCTGACTGAGAATCTGAATTCACTTAAATGCTTACCTACTTCCATGAATAGATCTTCAAAGGTTAATGTGAAAGTGTTTTATGGAACATTACAACAACATTGTAATTCTTAAGTGAATATTGCTCGGCAAAGTTCATGATAGTAAGATGTCAGAGAAAATTATGGCTCAAATGCATGGATTTTTGTTCTGAGCATGTTTCAGTGATATGACTGAAATTTAATTTCAGAATTTCAATTAGTACATTCTCTGTATTTTTTATTAATTTACCTAGTTTCCTGGCATGTCTACATTATTGAGGTCAGGAGAATAATACCATCACATGCAATAATATTGTGAATATTTTAGTAATTAAGGGAAATAACTAAAAAGCCCTTCTCTTCTTTAAAGTTTCCTTTCTGATTGTTAATCAAACAGCCTTAGAGTAAAAGAGAATAGTTGTTTTTAGTATCATGGAAAAATATTTCAGCCAAATTTAAACACATTGGAAAACACAGCTTCGTTACCTTGTAAGGTGCGTGCTTGTTTTATCCTCCCTGTATCTTCTGATAAGATGAGGATGTTAAGCTGCTGTTTCTTATATTGTTTTAAAAAACAATATGACAACATTGAAGTGTTTCAGCAATAATATCATTATAATAACACATCACTATGACAAGCATTTTTACTTTTATATTTCAAAATAGGGTAAAAAAAAATTGAAATGATACCAACTGACTTCACAAAGTATATAAGAAACTGCATGTCAGTTGGATTGAGATATCTAAGGAAATGTTTTTGTTTCACTGAAACACTTTGTGATACTAAATCACTCTGACATTTTTTTTCAATCTACCTCTACTTCAAATACATAAATATTTGAGAAAACACTGTCTGCCCAACCTTAAATGCTGAACCATGTGTTTTTGTAGTCCCTTAGCAATAGTAAAAACAAAAATGTAAAAGAAAAATGATCCTTTTGCTGGGTGGGACTGTACTGTGTTAAAGAGGAAAAAAATTCCCTCCAGCAGCCATATGCCATTAAAAATTAAATATAAAAAAAGTTTATTTTGTGATGTGTTTTTACCCTAAAGCAGACAGAATACATCAAAGAAGAGAAAATCCTCTTGATCCCTCAAGTATCTGAGAAAAACATAACATTTTAACAAGAAACCCAAAACTAGAGAACATTTAAACAGTTTCTTGTAACTTTTAATGGCCCTTGGAGTATTACCATCCAAAAAATTCCATTATGATTTCCACAGACTTGTTCTTGAACTTTGTTAGATATTTAATTGCGCTATCACTTGACCTTGTCACAACTTCAAAGCATTAATTGTAGCAGTTGTATAAGGCATTCAGTAGCAGCAAATATATTTTGGATTGTCAAAGTGCATATGCTATAGTTCATCAATAATTTATTGCTTATTTTAATTCAGCTTTTATTGATTTTATTTTCTCTGGCAAAGGTTCCATTTTCTTCTTAAGGGAAAATCCTGCATTATTCAAATGAGTACTCCCAAGAGACTTTTTGAATCAACTCAGTGAAACATAAATTGTTGTAAGCTTCTGAAACAAATAAAACTATTTTGGGCTGTACAAGTCATGCCCTATAAAGAGCTGTAAGGCAGTACATTGTACGCACTAGGACAGCTAACTTCGTGCTGTTTGAATTCTGAGCTGTGGAGCTAGTCATTATGTCTCCAAACTTTCTTAATTGTGCACAACTACCAGTAACAATTTTTGAGCACCCATCCCAAAACGATGTATATAATTCATAAAATGCACGTTTACTACTGCAGTAATGTATTAGATGCATTAGAAAACATACACAAAGTAGAAACTAAAAAGGATGGGATTGAGATGAAATAAGCTTTATTTCAAAAATGAGATTTTATTTTATTTATTCATGATAGAAGAAATATGCTCCTTCTGCACCTCAGTGGATTGTCTTGCACTACCCCTAAGGTGCACACGTTCCACTTTGGAGACCAGTGGGTAGAATGCAAACACAAGGGTCTCGTTAACAGAGAAAACTTTCTTGCATTACGTATACAACAGTGATGCGTAATTAAAGGTAACCCAGATACAGTTTTAACAATAAATTTTTTACAATGCAGGATGTGTTGAACCTACTTCAATAACTTTGGCATTAATTTACACACACGCTCCCACATGAAGGGAGTCTGCACTCACCTTTTACCAAGGTGTGTTTGTCTGTGGGAGATGAGCGAGCAAGTACTCGAAGCTTTGGCCAGATTTTGTCAATCCTCTCTTGCTCAATCTGGAAAACAACAACATAAGTGTTAGCATGCGGTTAGCAAAATGCAAAATATACTTGTGTCCATGGTGCAGATTAGTCATTTCACTGAGACCTGCATCTTTTCTCCAAAGCACAGAAAAATTACACCAATGGTATCAAGACCAAAAAAGCCATTTTTGTACTACCAAAGCTCATTTGTTGCTTAACATAGGTCAATTTTGCCACTGTGTCTAATCTGCCTTTCCTATTGTCTTCAGAGATAACTCTACTCAAAAACATGCCTCAGCGTAGGATAGTGCAATTTCTCAAAGCTGATCAAACATGTTTACAACTAAAAATGTGTCGGTTTATTCTGCATTATAATCCAAGTTCTTCGTTTTGTCACCAATAATGTAAGAATTTTCTCTGTATACCTACAGCAACTAGGCATAAACAAACTTGCAGCATATCCTTATGCTCCCAGAACTCCTTCAGTCAATGCAAGGAGTAAATGACTGTGTCCATGATGGACTCAAAGACGCAGCACAGAGTTTACTTTTTTAAAGCTGGCTTCAATAGCCTGTGTCTTAGCTCCACCTTTTATACGTGGAATTAAAAATCTGAAAAGACTAAATTACTCCTATCATTTGGGTGAATACAGCAGTACATGGATTAGACAAATGTTTTAAAACAAAGAAGTGAGAGTAGCTGGCTCTCAGGACACACTGCATTTTCATGAGACTTAAATTCAGTCTCATGAGTTCCTTTTCTTCTTTGCTAACAAACCTGCTTTCCGTATGCTTAGTTTTGATTTCTTGAAGACTAGTGCTATGTTTCTAAAAACTGCAGAATGAGGCTAGCACAAAACTTATAGTGGTTCTGCATGATTAAAGACTGGATTTTCAATGGTATTTCAAATATCACTGAAAAATAGCAAAAGAATACTGCTAGAAAGAAGTAGCAATCTCTCCAAGTAGTCTTTACTGAAACAGGGCACACATCAGTGCAGGACAAACAACACTGCAGTGTTCTCACCACTTTTATGTCATACTCTTAATGTGCATGGATTTAGTATATGAATTACCTCTCCCTTCTCATTTCGGATCCTTCTGTTGAACTCTTTCCCTTCAAGGCAAAGAAAGTCTTCTCCTGGATGAATGATTCCACATTTTATGGCAATGGCACGTGCTGTGTTGATATTGTCTCCAGTGACCATGCGGACCGTAATTCCAGCTCTCTGGCACTTTCTTATGGCTTCTGGGACCTAAAAAAGCAATATAACAGGGAAATAAAGTTGCCAGATATGAGAAAGAAACACAAGTCAAATGTTTCCAATCAGGTCAGTTTTCAGATCAGTAGCCTCAAGATTCTCCTGATTTTAATATAAATAGGAGTACTCTGCAGCATTTGTTTTATTTTTTTTTCTAAACCTTTAGCATTAAGGTGCAGCATGTTGAAATATACAAGAAAATATGTACTGAGAAGACAGTTGTTTTGTACAGAAAATCATCTAACTTCTGACCCAAACTTTCCATTCACTAAGACTATCTAAAAAGTTTTTATAACTCAGCACTATTACTCTTATTACTTGATATCAACTTATTCAAAAACAAAAAGTTTTTTTGTAATGAAAACGTGCAATAAGCAAATGATATTATGAAACAAATTTTCACTTTAAAAAACAATCAGCAATTTTTAAAAAACAAAACAAATGTATTTAGTTTAAGAAAGGGCACCAAAATGAGTATTACTGGCTACAGCAGCCAAGGGTTCCTGCAGTCAGCTGTCACTTCAGTGCAATTTGCTGTGACCTCCACCATAGGTAGGTATGCTGTAGAACTCCAGACCAGTTGGATTGGCTTAATCTTACCCATTACTACAGAAAATATCAAGAAAAGGAGCCACCGTTTACAACATCACACTGCTATTTTTGTGCTTTGCTAGATATTTTAACTTCCCCTATAGATACAAGCAGTGCACTCTGCTGGGAGCAGCACATTCCCTTTGATTGACAACCACTGTTCTGATCCAGTGTGGCAAATGCTGGGCTGCTAATGAGTTCACAGGGCCAGAAAGGCTAGACATTTCGGACTGAATGTCACACTAAAAATAAATTATACACCCTTAAACCACATTGTAGATAATGATTATTCTAACCAGTGAGTACAATTTCACACCCTGTTTCTGCATCTTCATGAAAATATTTTTTCCTCAGGAAAAAGTAATGCTATTCACTTGAATAATGATATTAAAAAGTCTCCAACTCTTGTAAATCCACTCGGCCAGATGCTCACACAGAGGGCATAATGGCTCAGCTGGTCAGTTGTGTCCCTTCCTCTTTAATAAACAAGAGGCAGTTAAGAGGCATCTACTTTCCAAAACGCCTCACTGAAAACCTAGCTGAGGATCAGACCAGTACTTTCCTCGTGACTGTGAAGAAAACCACTGAATCCTCAGACTGCACCCACAGAATGTGCTGTTTGCAGAATGACTCTGTCAATACAGATTACAGAAGCAAGAGAAGAATTAAGGGTCAAAGGTTTATCTTCCCATTCCCTCATCCCTACTAATTGAAAATATTCTTCCCATGAGTTGTATCATGAAAACATTATTTGGACCACTTGAAGCCTCTTAACACTATGAAAAAGAATTCTGTGGGACACATACAACCAGATCAAATTTATTACTTAAGCAAATGACTCCTGATTTACCCAGCTGCCACAATAATAATCTTGACTATGTCCCATTTGCCAAGTTGGAGTGCCCTTGGTATCCACTTAACTGTGGCAACCCTCATGCATAGGGTATGACAGATTTAGATGACTGTCTGTAAATCCAGCACAGTATATGAACCATGAAGGAGAAAAATAAATTACAGTACAAACAGAAAAAAAGAAATATTCACATAAAGTGCCAATCCTATTAAACAAGGTCATGGGAGGACAACCTAGTTTCAAATACACCTGAAACTCAGACGTAACTAGGGAAATAATTCCATCTCCTTCTTCTCTCATTTTTGGACAGCAGGTGGGTGGTATCTGATTTACACTGTGTACAGTAATTATAGTTAAAATATTGTTCATATTTTTTAATGCTGTAGGGAAGAAAGAGTGTTGGCAGACTGAGTGGGCAGTGGAAGCAGACATTTTCCATCCGTTTTGCAGAATTTAGGTACACATTTCAAAATTTTTTGTTGTCTCTCTGCAAAGAAAATCTTTTAACATATTCATGCACAAATTATCTAGTGCACAAATACCTATTAAAATCAGGTGACAAACAAGTGAAATGTAGAAGTGATTTACGTTCAACACCTAGAAACAACAGATTGTAGGTGTACCTTGGCAATTGGGTATAAGCCAGTACAGACTCATTAAGGCCAATACAGAAAGGCTGACAAAACCAACAGACAAATCTCTGTAGGCACAAGACATCATTCTATTGGTTCTTTTCTTGTATATCTGTCATACAAAAAAACTAGTAAAAAAGCTAAATATCAAGCAGGTAGTTCAGTGTCTAACAAAAGCAGCTGCTAACAATGAATAAGCTATAGCCTGAATTTCATCAACCTAAGTAACCAAAGTAGCATGCAAAATTCATGGATGTCCAGTGGTTACACTCCAGCTAAAGCTGGTCAGTCGCTGGATATCATTGTTGGATAATTCATCATCTTTTAATGCACAGAGAGAAACACAATGGCAAGAAATACCCTGCAGTATAATCAGAACAGATGCAGCACTCTTACCTCATGCTAGCATGACACTGATACTGCAGGTACGTCAAATATATGAATATCTGAACACACCAAGGGTGCACACGGGCAATATGCCATGGGAGCTCAGAGGAAACAAGGAAGCTATAAATTTGCATACGTCAACTCCAAAGGAAAACAAAAAAAAAAAATAAAAAATCAGAAATGCACAAACAAAAAAAAAAAAAAAAAAAAAAAAAAAAAAAAAAAAAAAAAAAACAAGCCTCTCCTAGTGAAAATGAATGCAATTTAAGAAAAACTAAAGGTTGTCAGGATGGTGACATGGGATTGCTTCATCAGAATTACCTAATCTGCCATTTCTGACAGAATAAATCCTGATAGCCATGAATACTGAGAATATCAATAAAACAGAAGTTGTAGTAATATTTCTCATTCTTATGCTTTTTCCTCTGCAGAAAACACTTTGATGACTCATAAACTCTCTATTTAATAATTGGATTTAATCCTGGCAAAATAATAAGGTCATTTATTACAGCTCAACATCTTACTCTTTGCTTTTACAATGGCAATTTGAGTGATACGTAATTCCCATTAAGTCAGATATTTCATACAGAGGCAATTTTCTGAAATTTATGCTTTTGTTCTGCCTTGGAGTTTTTGGATCATTAATATGATAAAACAGTCAAAAGGTGTATGAGAAAAATACCCAAAAATAAAATCTCAAAAAAAACCCTGTAAATTTGTCTAACATTTGGTAAAATTCTAAAATGATAAACATTTTATTTCATTGTAAGGCACATAATAAAAAGTGTTACTACATATTTTGATGCTAATCTACAAGAAGTTCAATGCATTATTTAGATATTTTTCTAGAAATAAAATGTTTCGCTACCTTCATCTTCTTTGATCCTTTAAACAGATTTCAGACTTGACCTCTTTGTTTGTAGCAACACTATTCATTTTTACCTCAAGCTCCTAAGAAATTATTCCCTATGAAACAAGAGCAGTTCTCTCATAAAACATGCTCATAATAACCACATGAAAGGATAGTTTGCAGCTTTTAAATAATAACTGCAATTCCCAGTGCTACCCATTCCCTCAGTCTGTCATACCACACATAGCCTGACTTAAAGCTATGTTCAAACAACACATAACTTTAATCGGCTCTGGAGGGAAAGGGCACTGATTCATCGTTCCATTGGTCACTGACAGTTAAAAGCTTTCTGAGTTTATATATACATAAGCTAGAGCATTAGGAGTGGGATCCACGCAGACAGAATATTTTAAGAAAAATTTCAGGTATTTTTAACAATATGCAATGTCAGGTGTGGTGACAGATGGATTAGCAGCAAGAGAGCATCTGATGACGGGTAAAGCGAATGCTGTTTATCTGATGACTGCACAGGTAAAGATTTCATCAGAGTTCTCACCTAACCAAGACTTACTTAATATCATACATTTCTTGATACAGGAAAAAAGCCAAGAAAATCCATTATCATTCAAAGTACAGTTATGCAATTGGTGCCTGTCGTTGTAATTATAACGTGCTAGTTTCCTTCACTTATTTTCCAAAGTTACAGCAGTCAGAAGCATATAAAGGTCTAATTTAAAAATGACTCAGGGAAATAATTTTCCTTACATGTCTAGCATTGCCACCATTTCTCAGTGGATCAAACACAAAGATTTAGACATGATTAAAAAAAGATCCCGCATAAACATTCAAGGAGACAGAACAGTAAAAAAGACCAAGATTGGTACCAAGGCACTTTATGCGGAATCAGAACTCACTCTTTTTGTACAAGGGAAATTTGAGTTATTGTTCAATGCCCTCACTCCATAGCAAATCACAGTCATGAATCATCTACTGAAATAACTGCACCGTCAAAGAATGGATTTCCTGGAGCAGAATGGGAGAGCATTTAATCACGCTTTCCCATTTGCAGTAGGTGCTGGGGCAGGTGCTCCCACATCACTACGTGCAGCTCTGTGCCATACCACGTGCTCATGGTTGAGGCAGTGAGCAAAGTACCAAAGGCAGGCACTGAAAATGCCTGCTTTTCACCCTCAGCACTTTCATCTTTGGGACTTATGCTCAATATGTCATTGTTTCTGCACTGCAAAAGGGAACTAATTCTCTACTGCCAGGATTAACTAACAAGAGCCTTATACATTGGTCAGAAACAAAGTTTCTACCTCCATCTGCTCTTTGTATTACTGTAGTAATATAATTCATAAGTAGCAGGTTCAATCTCATTAAATCCATCTTTAGTTTCTTACTGATCATAAGAGATACAAGCAGCTTTTTATTTTAATCAAATTTTTTCAAAATAATTTTACAGAGGACCAAACAAAGAGATAGCTAAATACATTGAATAATTTGGCATCTGCTTCCAACGTGTACATCCAGCATGGCTTAACTCAATTTACTAGAATTGAAACTTCAGCCCCACTTTTACAAGCCATTTAAGAATAGCGTATCCACAAAATCTACAGCCTTTCCACGGTAAGCTTTTCCTTGTCCAAATACAAGATTTAAAGTTTTCCTGAATAGCCACAGTTACAATCTAAAGATAATTAGTGAAGTAGCAAATGTTTTAGTAAAACACAAAAATCCGAAACTACATGTGGCAAACGTGGGAAGTATCACACTGCAATCAGAATCACAGCAATTATAATCACTACATCCCTTTATTCTTTCGGAGTTGCACCTCACCACATTACTTAAAGAAAACTTTAATATCTGAGAGCACAATAAAACTTCTGATCAGATCTCCTGTATGCTCCTCCATGACAGAAAGTTAAATTATTTCAATCCTGCAGCTCACAAAGACCTTTATTGCTAAATTTAAATGGCGGTTGATTAATAGTTGATTTTTATCAAATTATTTTTCTTAATCAACTAACATTTATTTCTAAAGCTTGCTTCCATCTTCTTTGGTGGAGCTAATTTAAAACTAATTTTAAAATTTAACAAAAACTGCAAGAAATCTACAGGTCAGTTTACGTTCAGTTCTCTGAGCAATGCTTTATAACATAAGAATTTAATATACCTCTGGCCTTACTGGATCTTCAATGCCAACCACACAAATGCAAGTCAGATCAGATAAAATGTCATTTTCGTTGTCCCAGTCAGGTTCTGGGCTGCTGCTGAAGTCTCGGAAAGCAACGCAGATAGTTCTCAGTCCATCGCAGGCCATTGGTTCAATCACCTTCTTCACCATTTCATCCCGGTCACGTGGTCTGAAGACACGAGGCTCACCAGCTGCATTAAGGATCCTGGAACATCTTATTTATTTAAGAAAAAAAAGAAAAGGTCATTGTGTATTTGCATGATTGCTGAAAAGCATTTCCATGTACCAGCCCTTTTCATTCAAAATCTTCCTTTTTTGATAGATTCACTACTGAAATATTGTCAGAAAGAATTTGACTGCAACTTCTTATGGAGACATTAAGACCCTTTCATCCATTACTTCACTAAAATCCATTTAATTAACGAGCTGAGAACTTGCAAAGAAGATGAAACATCCTTATTTTCCAAACGTGTTTACAAACTGAAAGAATCTATTCATAAGCTACAACATATAGATGAAAAATAAATTAAAAGATCTAAATTTTATGCTAGCCAATGATAAGAAAAATATGCTAAACAATTTTGCAAGTAGAGGGTGGAAGAGAACAGTAATGGCTTTATACAAAAGTGTGTCATTTTTCTACTGTAATTAGCACATTCCAAATAGCAGAATTACCAGGTATGTCTTGTAAGTGTCAGAATGCTTTGCATCATTAAGATTTTGGAAAACCACAAAAAGAAATCCGTTGAACTTACTTCTTCAGAACAATTTCAGAAGCTCCTTTGCTGTACATTCGGAAACTACCATCTGGCATTTTAATGACAGTACTCATTGACTTTCTCACAGAGTTGAACGTGTAAACTTTATAAAGTTTCTCCTCAGGGATGAGGTTCCGAACAGGTTCATAATCCTGCTTCAAGTCCAGGACAAAGCCCAAGAGGCCACATTCCGTCTTATTGCCTACCTGGCGAGGCAGGCCACCCTCTTTCTCTGGTGGCTGAAAGAAGAAAAAATTATATATGGATTTCTATAGTGATTAGCTCTACGTAATGCCTTCTGCCTAATTAATAACAAAGCTAAAGGGTACGGTTTAAGATCTAAAATTCTAACTATGCCGTCATGTCTCTTCCAATTTTTAAAAACTACCAAAAAACCCACATTCAGTCTCTTGCATTTTTCTTTTAAATTAACCATGGGCAGTTAACGAACTTCTGATGGCTAGGCAATACATCATTAAAAATGAAATAACTTTCTTCAGCATCAATATAATTAATTCTTATTTATCACTAACAGAAGACTTGATATTCTCACTTGTAATTGAATTGTTTTGCTGGCTTTTGTTGGCTTTAATGGTGAATTAAAGATCTATCCTTTTATTCTAGCAGCCAGGTTTTGATAAAAAGTAAATCTGCATCTAATCATAACAGTTAATCTCCATGAAAATGGTGTTTCCAACAATCTACTAAACAATAATTCCACTGCTAGAAGCACCTACTTCTAGAATCATCATACGTTAGTCTGCTGCTTCAGCCAGTAAATGCTTTATCCATCAAAAAACAGAGTAGGTCAATCATTCTGTAACTCCTGACAATGCTCTGTACTTCCAAGGACAAGGAAGGCTCTACCTTCCCATTAAATAAACAAATAAACAAACAATCAAACATATTTATCATAAAACTTTCTTAGAGTTGTAAATACCCCAAAAACAAAAACAAAAAACAGAATTTCCATAGGAACCATTTTTCTATCACCCAAAAAATTTATAGCTGGTGACAGATAGATTAACATGACTTCCATATCAGAGAAGGATGCATTTTCGGTGAGCAATATGCAACAACCCAAAAATCTGTTTCAGAGAAATTTATCCTTCCTAAAACAATTGTAATATTGCTAGATTCTATAAGAACCATCATCTAACCCATATGGGTCAGATTTGTACTGCTATGACATTGTAGCATTACTCCAAAGGGTCAAAGTAAAATGCACTTAACAAATATGGGAATGTGGTATATTGATTTTATTATACATTATAATAAATTCCCTGCTAGAATTCCATTACGGTGTCATAACTTCCCTTTGGATTCTCAAATTCACTTAAGAATCCCTGCCTCAAAACCCAATAACTTGTAGTGGCATTCACCTCAAAGAATGGTTAATTTCAGTAGATACAAAAATTTCAGGTAAAAATTAGCAAATTACCCTTTAAAACACCGCTCTGTTTAAATAAATTAGGCTAATTTTCATAACATTGCAGGCACATAGTTCTTGAAACCTGCTAAGAACTTCAGGTTATTCAAACCACTGGGTTAATCAGCTTCATTGCTTGGGTAGCAATGCTAGGAAGGGTTCATTTCCCTGCGTACATCATACCAAACTCTTCCTTTTTTAGCTCTAAACCCCTATTTATGTTGCTTTTCTCTGCCACTGAAGACAATGAATCTCGACACTGACTTAAATACAATGAAGCTACTAGCAAACACACACTGGAAACCAGTGAAATACATATAGATTTCTTTCCATCACAAACACAGAATCCTAGAAAATGGTTAATGCATACACAGGATTTCATCATGAGTAGCTATGAACAAAAACTGAGAAAATAAAAATCTACCTACATTTCACAGTATACACAACTACAATCCAACTAAATTTTTTGTTTGTTTAATCAGAGTAGATCACACTTTCCTCATTTTACAGTGGTCTAAAAATAGACTTTTTAGTGATCACCTTTTGAATGCAAATACGTAAGCAAGGGGGAAAAATACAACTAAAAAGAAAATGAAGAGACATTTCAGAAAGGTTTCAAAATCTGCTAACAAGTGGCCACCTCCCTCTAGAGCAGCTGCTGTCTCCGTACTCTTTGTACATTACGTTAAAATAAAACATATGGTGGTGAGAGCTGGCAAGTACCACTTCCTTCCCTGTACTGTTTCATCTGAAAATCTATATGCCAAAACTAGATTCCTTGAAGATTGTTCTTGACAATCCTTTGCAGAAGCTGCTGGCTGTTACAATTTTGTACTGTGCTGTATCTAAATTCATTATTTGCTGAAACCTGCAGTTTATGGCACCTGGAACACAATGAAAAGGACTGCACAAGGGGGTTACTTTTGCATAATTAACTAGGAATCATTTCACTGACTTGGAAAATGTAAATGCTATGAGAGAAAGCCTTTGAAACGTGATTTGCAAAGGGAAACTTTTGAATGCATTGCTTGGGTTGGACTCGGTGATCTCTCGAGGTCCCTTCCAACCCCTACAATTCTGTGATTCTGTGATTCTCCTGAGCTCAATGAAAGGTCTTTTTCCAGTCTTCAGCTGGGAAGAGATTGCACACCTCCAAAAACTACTTCCCACTTATCATTGTATAATTTCAAATGTTTCTTCCAAGCCTTTCCATTATTCACATAAGAACAGCATTTCAATTCTAAGTAAATATTTTCATGTAAAGCAATCTGCAGGCAGATGTTAAAAAAGGTAGTTATAACTATCATATCAAAACAGGGCTCTGGGTCAAAGCATAGCTGTATTATTCAGGCTTAAAAATACCAACTGCAAAAGCTAGTTTTAGGGTTAGGGTTAGGCTTAGACTTAATACTGAATTTGAATTACAAAAGAAATTTTCAAAATTATTTCCCTTAGTTGGACTCTCTCCAGTGGCAAAAACGTCTCCTGTGCTGTGAAGCCCAGCACTGGACACAGGACTCCAGGCGTGGCTTCACCCGTGCTGGGCAGAGGGGAGCAACCACCTCCCTCGGCATGCTGCCAATACATGGCCTAAAGCAGCTCAGGACACCATTAGCTTTTTTGGCTGCAAGACTTCAAACCAATGCTAACTTGGATTCTGTATGCCAGATAAAGCAAATTAATCTGCAGTATCTTCTCTTTCCTTCTTTACTGTCCATTCACAGAGTATTTATTGTTTTCTAGCTTCATCACTTCTGCACAACTACCGGGGAATGCACATCCCTCTGCAAGAATGCAAAAGAAACTGTTAAAGTTTGTCTGGAAATAGGCTGGCGTCTTCCATGTACAAAGATTCTCTGACAGCTTTTTTTGTTTTCTTCTAACATTTTGTTCTGAAAGCTTACTTATCAATTTTACCTGACTTTTCTCCTCCCAAACAACACCGTGGAACTTGCCTTTGGTTTTATCCAAACTTCTGCTTACGTTACACTTTCAACGTTATCTCAGTACATAACACACTGCTGGCTTTCCAGGCAGAGTACAGCTTCCATAGCAATTATCCACATGACTAGGACAAGACCAATTTAACCAACAGCAAACATTGGATTAGAAATCTCCAAAGATCCTTTTATAGATTAAAACTAACACACACAACATCCTGCAGATAAATTTCACTGCAAACAGCTGGCATCAGCCCTATACTGTCAAAATGCTATGAATTTACTTTTATACTTAGAACAAAGTCTTTGTATCTCATGCAGATTCTGATCCTTCCAACTCTTGAGGACAATTCTAGAGTAACATAATTAACTTAAGTGATGAAGATCGCAATTTGTCCTCAGACTGTTTGGAATTTTAAGTAGTTTTTCACATGAATGAATAATAAGTTGACTCTGCTTTACACAGAGCGCAGAAAACAACACGTTAAATTACAGAGAATACCTTCTGATAATACGTTTGCCATTTTACAACTCAATCACTGCAAGGTACCATGCTGTTGAAATCCAGTTAAAATGAAAAGTCAGTTTGAATTGAGGTCAGCATAAGGGATTGAAAAAGAACTGTTAACTTCTTTGAGCTGCTTGCATAACTGTTTTGGCATCGGAAGAAACAGACTGAGATAACCTTATGTACCATTCTGATCTCTCTCACTGCATTTAAAGCCCAACATCTAAAAGTTCAAAGCTTTTATTTTTTTTGAATGGTTTAAGTTATACTAACATAAGTGTTCCCATTCACTTCTATGATGCCTCTTCATCAGAAAATAAAATTTCCCTCTTTTATACCTTCAAGAGGATTAAAAATGTTTATATATTAAATGAATACAGATCTCTTCCTTCACTTCCTTTTCAAGCTCAAGGAAAGCATTTCAATTCCATGCAATTCATCTAGATCCCTTAAGGATCCCGATTTTGATCAGTTTGCTCCAAAATACATCATTTTTTGGTTCCATGACACCATTTCAAAGCCTCTTTGGTACGTATATTTGGAATTTGGTTTAGGCAGCAAAAAATGTGTGCACCCCTTAACAGACACTGTGCACATTCTGGAAGCAAAAGCTGACCATCTAGACAAACTAAACCCAAAGCCCTCGAAACATTTCTCAGCAGTCTCAAGTGAGATCAGATCTGAAGACTGAAACCAGAGATGTAAACAACAACACTGTTTAATAACAAAGTTGTGCATTTGCAAGTTGTTACTTACTCCTAGTGGGCAGCAGGGCTGCCTTTCCACTGAGCCACCTTCTGCACCTCCCCTTAATTACTGCATGGCAAATGCAGCCAGCAGCCTCACACCTCTTGGCCCTGTACTACAGTAAAAATGTGTAGTTATATTGCGTGTCAAGCCTAAATCAGGACTCTAACCTGCTGCCAGTTCAAATTCTTAAAGCTGTAAGATAACCTCCACATCCCTCACAGCTAGAGACCGACCAGGACAAACTGCTGAGCTCAGTGACACTGCCTGAGCAGCAGAGAAGCAGTTCAGCAGGCTCTGCTGTGACTGGTCAGACGCGAGCTGCACCCCTGAGCTGACACGAAGCAGGCTCCTCAGGTGGGTGACAGCAACGCCATTGGGCACTGCCCCCAGCACAGGACCCCATCTTCTTATTTAACAACCATTTAACCAACAGATCTGCTCAGACTTCCCAACAAATTCTTTGCAGGATTCTTTGGCTCACTGCTGTATAGGGAGTAAGAAACAATATACTTGTACAACAGCTTCCTGTATCAGATGAGCATTGTAAGCATTTAACATTTTTTTCCTATTCTCTGAAGGCGGTCTTAAAATGCTAAAGCTATTTATTTAATTAATGCAATACTGTGGTATCGCGTTACTTTCACTGCCAGCACCTGAGATGGATATTGGTTACTCAAAATATGACTTTAACATCTCCTGTTGCCTCAAATAATGGCAATGCAATCGCTGTCTAAAAAGGGGCCAGCCGTCATTACGTAACGTAGCAAGCAGCATGACATTTCCCATCAGCACGGCAAAGTGAGGAGAGCAGCAGCGATGTGCCTCAGCGAATACGGACTCGTGCTTGTTTCAGCTCACATAGCAGGAACAAGGAAAAAATGATGCTATCCACAAATTCCCCCAAGAGTGATTATGAAAGAGGAAATCATGCATGAAGAACAGACTGAAGGCTGGTGTGACAGCCTCTTTACTCCCTGATTGACTGTTACCCATTTTAACGTACAAAGAGAGCTAATAGTTTGCCCTTAATTTTAATAGCGAGCAATTATAGTACCCTCTTAGTTTGAAGGACAAAATCACTTTCGATGCACTTGAATACAAAAAGGATACAGACAAAAAATATTACAGCAAGCATCAAAATCGTTTCTTCTTCACATCAGTTAAAGGTAGAAGATTGGTATGTCAGTCCTGTACACATTTTTCACAGAAATAAAAATATTTGAGGCTGAAAGGCACCAGTCTCTCTTTTAGGAGAGCATGTAGTCCAGTGCCTTTTCCAAAGCAGGTTCAACACGAGCAGGTTGCTCAGGGCTGCGTCCAGACAGGTTTTGAGCTCCAAGGACGGAGACTCCACAGACTCCCTATGTAACTATTCCAAAGTTCGACCATCCTGACTATAAATAGGCTTTCTTACATTTAAATTTTCTATTTCTGTTTGTGCTCATTGCCTTTTTTTAATCCTTCCACTGGGCACCGCTGAGAAGAGCCTGGCTGCATCCTGTTCACACCCTCCCATCAGGGCACATGTAACACACCACACTGCAGCGAAAACATGAACTCTTGGTAATCATGAATAACACTACTGAATAACATTGCACTCATGATCACGCTACTCCAGCCTCAGTGTTTCCAAATTAAACTGAATCTGAACAAATACGCATTTTTCTCCATGGATTCTCCAAAACAGTCTTAATATATTTATTATACTGTAAGGCCTTATTTGTCTGGATGAAAAGACTTTCCTACTCTTACTGATCAAAACCGCTCACATCTTCCACAGTAATCTATTATCATTGAATGACGATTTGACTTTAAAATTCTGAAAATAATGCATTCAATTTCCAAATCTGAGACACTAAAATTCTCCCCTCCTGTCCTTTTGTGCAGCCACATCCACAGGGAAGTGGCAATTGTTAGATTTATACCAGTGCTGTTCCAGCTTTGTTTAAGCACAAGAACTGTTGAAAAGTAACCTATATAATCAAAATAATTAGACACAACAATTGCTATTAGCTTACTTTAATTAACAACCAATTTACTTTAAATATAGTCTAAGGTTTCAGTTAATGCTAGCTACAAAGAACGATGGAAGAGCATGTTGCTCCCCTATTAAGAACATCTCCAGAGCACAGACCTGACTGAGAAATGTGCCATTTCTAATGCAAAACGCAGCATAATTAAGAACACATCAACAGATTCCATAACTCTCTGATAATTTGTTCCACACATTTGGAAAATTTTGCTATATTTTCATGAATAACAAGTTGAACGTTTTTCTTCAAATGCAAAAGAGAAATTGCACTTAATTGAAAGACTGTAATTGGTACCTCCGTAATGACAAGCAAACATCTGCTACCTTGTTTGGGAGCTATTAAACTGACGGCTTACTGTGTGCTGACACGAGACAGGTTTCATCAACTGCATGAACAGTTGCAGACACAGAAAACAGAGACAGGAGGCAAAACACATAACGGTGAGTTGATCAGACAGTGAAAATTCAATTTCAAGTCAGCATCTGGCATGTAAAAAGTTTGTTTCCAAATTAGAAAAATTACTAGGGAATTGTGGTTTTGCCAGTATTAATAATATTGATGCATGTGTTTAAATGCAGGAACCTCATCTTTTAGGTTTGAGGAAGGAGAGAAACACATTCTTTAGTTGTAAGAATGAAATACCTAGCAGTCGTCCTTTTGGAAAGCATCTTTGGAGTGATTCTGATACAGGCTACAGGACAGTTTCCTAGAATTACAAGACTTTCTCTCACAAAGATTGCCTATGGAAACCTTACTCAATATTTCTGTACATGACATCATCAAAATTCCAGCTAGTCTTCCTCCCTTTAAATTAAATAATAAACAATTAATGAAAATTAGCATCTCATTTAATAGTCTGAAATGCATCACCATCTATTCCATGTTATCTATATAAACTCCTATTAATTTGCATAAACTTCTCTGTACCTGTTACTAATTAGAATTGAAAAGATGAAAAACTTCTTTGCATGTTGTAGACATTAAACCATTCTTTTAAGCTGAAAAACCCTTGCTAGAGAGCTGTGATAATGATCGTACTGTACAAGAATTTCATAATCACATCAAACAACAGAAAGTGCACGGCCTTCATATATAAACATCAAAAGCCTGCATTTCAAAACACAAACAGCACCATTTACAGGTGGCTGGCTTGTGCATGCAGTCTTCATCTGCACAAAACTTACAAAAACTTTCAATTTTTTACTTCTGGCTTTCAGATATACTTCAGACAGGAAAACTGCACTTCAGGAAGACTGAACCAAAGCAAAAATCAGTCTTAACACTCATTGACATTCTGGTTGCAGCACAAACGTTTTGTATAGTTCATGGAACTAAATTTAGTAAGCGTAAAGCTAATCTAGCCACATGAAACATAGAAGGAAGTTTTTTTCACTGGACTTTACTGATTAGAGCCCATCACAACTGCGGATGATGTCCGTCAATAGTTCTCATTCCCAGAGCAAGGAAAAGGGTTCTCCAAGCATCCATTTCTAAATGACTCTAAAAAGACCAGCAACAGCTATTTTGTTTATCATACAAAACGTACCCATCCTCTTTACATCCGTACTAGCACGTATCAGCTGAAGATGTTTTTAAACTGGTTTTGGTTAGTTAGGGTTGTTGGGTTTTTATGTTAAGCAAATGCATGAATTCAAGTGTATATAATGCATTATAAGCAATGCTTATCTAATATTTTCTCAGAGGGATCTTTTTGCATGATTGGTGGGGTCATGTTTGGTATACATTATAAATTCAGTCCTCTGGCCAGTTCCTCTCCAGGATACCATGAGCAGTGCCTTTGCTGGGCAGAATAGCAGACTGTGAGACTGCAGCCAATTTTCATCCCATTGTTCATTCAAAAGGAAATGGTAAAGGAACGATGGAGAGCTGGAACAACCTGTCCTTGCTTGTAAGAAAACTTGTCTCTCATCTTTTAGAAGTACAACTTGGATGTACAGTTCCTAGCAAACCAGCACTGAACAGTCAATCCTTCTCCTTTGGAGTGAAGGGAAGTGAAAGTAAATTCTCTGCTCACTTGAATAAGAAGTAGAAACCACAGAAAAATAACAGAGATATAAGAAATACGCAGTAGAACTTTTTAACTCAGCACTTTCATCCAGTATTATGAACGATGAGCTACATCTACTGCCCAGCACTCGTTCATGATTTCAGACGGATTTAAGTGCCACAGTATCTCCATACAGACTTGCCAGCAGCCAGCCACACTCTCACTGTGTTTGCCTTTACGCATGGAGCAGGTTAGTAATAGCACTTTTTAAAAATCTGCTGAAATTTTAAAAACTTCCATGCAAAAAAACTTTCCACGCAAAGAGTCTGCCAAAGAAATCTGTCATTTCTTCAGCGATGGGAGAGAACAGTACAGTTCAGAATGCATTAAAATACTCCTGCAACCTCTTTTGAAAGCCTTTGGAGTTTCATCTGCTAGACTCTGGCTGGGAAAAGGATTTTATGTAACAAATGCCTTCTGCCCAGGAGAGTCATATGCCTTTGAGAAGTCAGTGCCCCACACACCGTGGTTACAGCTCTTCAGAACCCCATCCACTCCCGAGATTTTTCAGGCTGATATGGCATCACCCCTGAGAGCAGAAAGGCCATCAGTTTTGCACACCTTCCCACACTCCCTTGGAAATAACACAAAAATATAACTGACTGCAATGCAGAAGGGCCAAGACATTGACGCGTTAGAAGAGAAAACTGGAAGTTTGAAAGAAAAATCAGGCATGCGGGTTATCTGTGAAAGAAAGCAGAAAAGAGAATCTGCAGCACAGTCTCTTAATGGTGGAGTATTTCAATACCAGCTTTCTAGAACTCACTGTGCCTCAAATGAAAAGAAAAATATTATTTTGCTTACATTAATACAAACAGAAAAAAATCTTAATTGCAGTTTCATTCAGGAAGAGCAATGCCACGCGAAGCTGAAGTCTTTGTCTTGTGCCCACAGTAACTCCTGCACATTTATTGCTCGCAAACTAGCGAGTTGGTTTTTGTCACACACTGTACTGCTAATGTGTCTCACTTCAGTCGTTGTCACAGTTTTTTGTTTGCTTGTCTGTTTTTCCAGAGGAATAACTGCCACTGCAGTTTTCTGAGAATAAAAAGAAAACCCACTACAGACTGCATAGTATATAACATATATTGCATAATTACGTAACAAATATACTGAGAAGTAATGCTGTATTTCATTAAGAAACATCATGTGGTGATTCACCCACTGCATTGTTTTTAAGATAAGTCTTTTTGTGCATCTTTGCTTATAAAACCGCTACAATTTTTATACAGTGAGTATTAAATTATCACGTGAAATTATTGTGTTTCTGTTCCTGATGACAAAGAACATAAAGAAAATCTACATTAAAACAGACGACAGGAGAAAGTAATCTATTTCACAGAATCAAGATGTGCCTGGAGTAAGTGGTTTACACCCACTCACATGAAAACAAAAGCTCCCATCAAGAAAACCTGCTTTCTGGTAACATCCCCTCCCAAGTGTTAACACGGAGCTCCAGCCAGCCTTATTCATCAGCTCCAAAGGGCCATGACTCTCAGTGGGGTGTCACAGGCACAAAAAGAGGGATGAATTAGAATCATTCACTGTGCAGCCCATTTTAATTAAAAAAAAAAAAGGTCCTAAGAATGATCAGACAGCATCAGACAGCTATGAGAAGTATTTATATGTCTAGACGAAAACACTTAGTAATACCACACAGGAAAGGGGACTTCTAAAGCCTGCTTTCATCTACAGGTATGCATGGAAATAGCTGGCATTTATCCACGAGTAAAACATCCTGCACCAGTGCAAGAACAAGGGAACGGGAAAGTAAGAGCATGAAAGTAACATAAATAACATGAAAGAAAATCCTGTGCAAGGGAATGGGAAAACTTGAATCTCAGCAAATTAAAAAACTAAATTACTCATTGTCATACAAGTAAGCAAGGGAAAAAAAGCTATCATTCAAAGAGAACCTCATATCAAAGAGAAAGCTTTCAAGTCACTGTCAGTCTTGTTTATAATCTTGCAAAGATTAATTATTCTGACAGGAATAAATGGAATCTGCAGTTATCAAACTGTGAAGGCAGTTTGAATAGGGCCACTTTGAACGAAGTTTTATATATCCCAGTTTTCTCTAGTACCAGGAAAGAAAGTAAAGAAATATCACTCAACCAGACCATAAGCTTTCAGCTAGCACGTAGAGTACAGTGCAGGATTATTCCTCCATCTTCTTTTCCCACGCTCGCTTGTTATTAAGAGGGGACGGTCACCACTTTCATGGACAGAAAAGGAGACAAGGAACTAAGAAAAAGATTTATCTGCACTGACAGTCTGTCTATTGTCAGGTTCATTTACAATTATCGTTTACTGCCTAATAAGCACTTTGGTGAAATAGCCAGCTCTATCTGAGAATATCTCACATCCTCAGTGTACAACATTTCAGCCACAGTGTGGGGAAATCCAGCCAGAAATGAGAACGTGCATCCTTCAGAGAGTTTAACAATGTCAACAGCAGATTTACAGGATGGCCCTGCTCTGATCTCTGCTCCCTAATCCCTCTCTGCTTAGGTAAATCCAGCCCACAGACAACTGCGAAGGAGCTTTCCGTGCAGCTGATGCCACCCTGACCCGACACACAGCTCCCAGGAGAGGCGGCTTCATCAGAAACGCTCTGGCTGCAGGACACAGCCCGGCAGCAGGCAGCGCGTGACGGGGCCAGCAACGTGCCCTGCGCTGCGCACGCTGCAGGAGCCTCTTCTAAACACAGGTATTTCAGTTCTTATCTCAGCAGCTCCTGGAGTGAGCAAAGTTCCATTTGTACCTCCTAGTATTTAGAACTTCAATGGCAAGCGAAGTGTGAAGATCATTACTCTCTGCTAATTACCACTCCTAAAAGCAGAGACGATTATCTATGATCTACTATCTCTAATAATTATTTACACAGCAAATTATATGCATGCTATAGGCTGCTTTTTTCCTGCCTGGATTATTCTGATAAAATGTTTACCAAGCACTTTACGAAAGACTTGTAAAGAAAATATTGAGGATTGCTTTCCTCGTGATTGCTTATATACAAAAAGATACACATATACATTATGGATTTGTTTATAACTTTGCAAACAAAATATAGAAATTGCAATGAAGAAACAAAATTTACCTATAAAGAAAAAAATTATGCCTGTGAAGTAAGAACTCTTAAAAATATACAGATCTATAGAAATCAATCTAATTTTAATCAAAACAATTCTTAGAAATGAATTTACAGTGCACTGCGCGTTCAAAATATAACCCAGGTGGGATGGGAAGGATTGGGCAGAGTTGGAAAAACACTGTCATCATCTAAACAATTGATGTGTAGTACGTAGAGAAAAAGCCCAAAGATCAAGGCTGGAACTCTAGAAAAGAGAATTTCATGCTTCAGTTGGAAACAGGGAGCTCTAAATTGAGCAAGGAACCCCCTCACTCCGCCCTTCCCATCATTCCCAAGTAAAATTCTAAAATCCTGAACTCTTCATGTTTCCTTTCCCCATTTACCCCATCCCTATCAGCCCTGCGTGGCATGGGAACAGCATCGTAAGAGATGGTCACTGGCTGAGAAGTGGCTTTGTGCAAGTAATACTGTTTATTTCTGTTTTCCAAGTCATTAGTCAGACTGGCATCAACCTTTTCATTTTAAATGGATCAGATGCAGCATTTAGCTACAGACTCAGAAATGCTGAAGACATTTTACTGCCATCACCTGAGCACTTCAAAAAGAGGAGAATAAACAATTTCCACTAATTCCTGCTGCCAAGACAACATGCTGAAAGCAGCCAATGACAGATTTACAGTACCACCCTCCAGTTACTTACTGGCTACCTAGGATTGACAGAGATGGATTCTGCCACCCTGAAACACACTGAAGAACATGTATTTTTTTCCAGATTTTCTTCCAAAGCAGACTTCCCTCTGTGTTTCTCTTTATACCATATATTTAGTAATTTTTTGTGCACCTAAGATTGCAAAGCACAAACTGTAAAACCTGGAGCAGAGCTTCACGTGTTCATACAAATCCACTTGTTCTTTTTCAGACAGTAAAGAATTACAAGCTTTGGAAGTCCTACATCAGCTTGTCAATTTCTTGGGTGCGTTTTCTGGATAGCTTTAAGCACAGCACAAGTAGAGGGTTTTGTCATTCCCAACATATTCCATACCACAGGAGGAGGATTCAAGCCCTTGCTCCTTCCTGACCAACGGGGCAGTCCAGTGCCATCGCATGGGCTACGTCACAGAAATTCATCCCAAGTGTTTCTCACTGTTCACTAACTCCAGGGTTATGTGAGGATAAAACCCTGCATAGAGCTGCCCTCACACAAAATGGCTGCCAAACAGCCCCTCTGCCCCGCTCACTCTTAAAGACACTGAAATCTTGATGCAATACCTAAAGGTGGAATGTCTTTTAGAGCATTGCCTGAGGAAGAAAGCTGAGGCAAGAAAACCATTGTGAAGGACGATCTCTGCTCAGATTGTCACCAAAACTAACTGCAATGCCTCCATTTCAGACAGACTCGTGCAAACCTCCCAGTGGACAAACCTTACAATTTCAGGTGGAGAAATGGCAATACAGTAAGGTCTCTATTACTGCAGTACTATTACAAGTTCAAATTACCTAAGTACTATTAAAAATAACTGGGGCCATTAAGGTATCCTCTAAACAGGGCGAGAGGAGGATTGCCTACTCCTTGGCTGTTGGGTGCAGCTGAGGAGGGGGAACTCCTGAAGATCTTGCAGGCTAACCTGACAAAATGTAACAGCAAAATCACTGAGAGAGACTTTTTTCTGCATAAGGGAAGGAGACAGGCCCTGTGTGCTGCAAGTCAGACCCTGCTGGTGGGACCCTGTGCTTAAGAAGACCAAGGAGGAACGCTGCACAGCACCAGGGGGAGCACACTGTGCTGTGCATGATATGGGCAAACTGCTGCTGCCATGCTCTCAGCAGTCTAAGCACCTTTCTTCCTTGTGTTCCAGTTTTACCTTTTTCCCCTCAACGTGCCCTCGCTGTGACACTGCTTTCTGGAGCTCCCATTCCTTCCTCCACTGCCACTTCTTCCCCAAACTTGATCTGCTTTCTTACGGATAAGTCAGCCCTGCCCGACAACAGACGAATGACTGATCTTTCTCACAGACTTATTCAAGCCAACAGCTGGAGCTGCAGGTTATATTTGCTGCTTACTATTAATGGTAGGGAACAGCAGAAGGAATAAAATAGAATTTAGGCCAGACCATTCACTCAATCTAATTTTTTTTCTTTAACCATTTCTGCCCCTGTTTCTTTCATCATTTTTGTGCATCTGTTGGTTTGGGTTCTTTTTTTTTAATTATCTGTTTTAACTTGGAACACTATTAGCAGTAATGGGTGAACTTAGAAAATAAGCCCGACACAAACATTCATGTCAATCAAAAACAAATGGTAATTTCATCTGCATCTTTCAACATATGAAACAAGTTCTTATGAAAAGGTTTTAAGAAGACCATAAGGAAAAATTTCAGCTACCCAAATAAATAAAACTGTAGTTCAAAGAATAAAAACTATTTTCTCATGGTTCTCCTCTGAATAAAGGAGAGAATTCGAGTGACATCCAGCAGCAGTTTCACTTGGCAGGACTGCCCTTGGCGAACAGCTGCAACGAAGTACGGGATCTTTTGCTGTTGCCTCAGGAAATATAAATTCTGATCATTTTCTGCTGATAGGCATGGCATAATCTGATTTTGGGGTTTTGAGCCTGGTGTAAGAAATTAAATCATCTATCTTTAATTGTTAGTCTCCTATTCTATTTTGAAAACAAAACTTCATATAAGTACACACACATATATATACACATAGGAAGATAAAAGAGAACATCTGTGCTATGTAAGACAAGAATTAGAGAGCTGCAAGCAACCGCTGTTGAAAAGATATGACATTTCCATCCTCCTTTCACTCCCTGATAACTATATAAATTTATATAGGGAAATGTATGGAAAAAGTCCACAAACTAACCTACTACTTCTGTTTTATTTTTAATGATTCAGTAAGAAACTTCCCAATTATCCACATTGCTAAATACAGCTTTAAAGTTTCCAGGAAGGCCTTAGCTATACTGAAATTGATGACATCATGAAAAGTAAAGGGGATGACAGTGGATTTCTGTTGGTTAAGTAATATATGTGTATATACATCATTACTGAGAATTTTTTTTCCAATACTTATAAAATAAACAAAATGAAGTATCTGATAAATGAAATGCAGAGTCTTTAAATTTGATGTTTTAAAAACCAATTTTACAAAAGCCAAGTAAATTTTGTACTTTGCACACCTCTTTTAAGACTATTTCTGATGGGAAACTGTCTCCCAACAGCCTAGAGAGCTGTTTGACTTTTGGATGCAAATACCTTCCTCACAAATAAAAGGAGCTCTTCCCACTGGCTACTGCATCCACGCTCTCAATACCCACAGCAGAATCTCATTTGTTCCTGTGAAGCAGCTATTGTGCTAAAACCTTATTTTCCATTCCTTTTACCATCTCAGTTCTGTACAATGCAATTTCTTCTTATGGTTCTCCTATTATGGGTTACCTGCATGTTCTGCCAGCCTCCCTCCACCTCTTTTCTCCGTGAAAGTATGAAGTGTATTCACTCCAGTATTTCTGCATCAGACAATCAGTTCAAGGAACGATTTATCCTTAGCAATAAAATTCTGTGCCAAAATCTCTTGAACTGCTTTCAGTATAATGACATTAGAGATTTCGTTCCACTTATTTTAATAAAATCTTTCATTATATATGCATGAAAAAGTAATTACAAAAGGCAATAAGATGAATTAACACCTTCCTTTTTCTCCTGGTAAATATGCCTGAATTAGCTGCAGCCCCATCCTGCTGCCAGCCTGCATCCTCAGCACCTTTCTCCCACAGACAGATCCCTTCCCAGGGACACCTGTGGGAAACTCCTGTTGCTCCCTGCTGGGAATATTTGGGGGTCTCAAACCCACAGCCGTGTGAGTAGAGGTCTGTAAGAGCGTACAGTGAGGATCCTCCTCTGGGGCTGTGGTAGGAAAGTGGTTGGAGTTTGGGTGCTGGCAAAAACATCAGTAACTTCACTATTTTCTTAGAGACGTGTTAGTGTCATAAGCAATGTTTTATCCCATTGAGCCCTTTTTGTCCAAAAAGCGTGTGCTTTTGTACAAGGTCACATTCATTAATTCACTAACATTTACCCTCACATAAACTACCATACATTCACTTCATTTTGTAAGTTGGCAGCAGCTGTGGAAGGCAGTGAGTGTTCTGCACTTTTCTGCGACATCTCTGTCTTTTTCCTTCAAGAGCTTCAGTTTAAGGATGCCAACACGCTGTGCTTCATACCATGCAAATGCAGGAAATGATGCTCCGTATCCTCAGAACTGAAAACAGCCCTCCCAGTGATGCTATTCACCTCATACAAGCACAAGCAGCTTTTTTGCTCCCCAGGCACCTAATGAAATGCCTGTGTTAGATCACGACAACAACGGGTTCAGCCAACTCCTTCCACTGGTACTGGAAATCACTCAACTAAATGCCACTCGTGATCTCTTCTTAATAAGAACACATTATACCCATCCAGCAAGCACGTCTTTGCCCTCTGACAGATTTCAGGAAAGGAGAATAAAAAAACAATAAAGAAGAATAAAGAAAGTAACGCATTGAAAGCAATGCCTCATATTTATTTCCATGGAAACTACAACAGACGCAAAGAGAACAATAACACTATTTGACAGTGCAAATTCTCAGCTACATAACGCTCTTTTTCAACATAGGCACTACCATTAGCTCTGCATTTTTGCAGCAATGAACAGGAGCCTGCATGCCATGCTCATACCAGTCTGCACCAGTGGAGGAGCCCCGCTGCCACCACTGCTGTAACACACCCCCACCCTCACTGTGCTCACAGCCACTGCTTGGTCTCCATTAACATTCAGCAGTGTCAAAGAATGCCAGTGGGTGCCATTTTTTCAGCATGGAGGAATTCAATTCCACCCCTTTGCTTCATCCTCACTCCCGTGTCAGACACCATTTGGTCAGAGTGCTGCCATCTCTCGCACAGCAACAAAATGGAACAGAATATTGGTGGGAAGGTTCAGCCTCTGCTGCCATTCCTTCGGAGCAGCCCTCGTACTTTTCTAATTAAAATTGAATGTATGCACTCAAAAGCTCAAATTGCTACTTTCGGCATTTGGAGTCTCTATTTCATTATTCCATGATAGTCAAGGTCAATGTATTTTTGCTTCAAGCACGATTGAAACATTCCCAAAGTGCAAATTGTGTTTTCAGAGTAAGAAGCACTTTAGAGTCCTCATCACAGCTCACAAGCAAAAAAATATGAAATGCAATTTTTATTTTGGGGGTTAAAGCTACATAAAACAGTAATATTGGGGGAAAAAATGCTTTCTGGAGAGCACCAGCACATAAACAGCGTAAGAGCAGCACTGAAGTTGCTTGAAGGCTAACAATGCAGAAATGGCTCACACAATAATTTAATCCCTGGAAAGCATTAAAAAGAATTGATGAACAATGATGCCATTGTTCAGTTAGAAAAACTTGTATTTAATTTCTCAGAGAAACTCAAATCTTTTATTCCAAGCAGTGATATTATTTTCTTTTTATATTTTTACCAATGGTTCAATTGCCTCTTAATCAGAAGATAATGCAAGAGGGAACAATTCCCATTCAGCAGAGTGTCTTCACTAATTTTACGGTCCCATATGCGATCACTCTGAACAGAAGTTCACGCAGTGTGCAATTTACAGTGCACACGTAACCAGATAACTAAAAATAGAATGTGTAAAAATCAGTCTTTGTGACATAACACACCTATGCCCTTTGGGTTTGAGCTGATACTCACAATTTGATTAAATATGCTCTAAGACAGAGTGCACAAGCACGTGTTCAGAATTAGCAGTTAGAAGAATAATTCTGCATGCCTCATCCTGGAAGAAACCAACCTGTGTATTCGTTTCTGTATTTATCTATAAATTGTAGTGAATAAGGGCTACAAAACAATACCTTTTATCTTAAACTTTAGCTTAAGTTTGCTGTAACAACAAACTCCTCTGATATTGGAGTATTCTCCTGGGTTTCACACTGCAAGGCTTGACCTTATGATACTGTTATAATAGCAAAAAATCACCACTAATTAAGTTCAAGTAGTCATCCCATATGCATCCAGGACAATGGTGATTTCCAGAGAAATTTACCCATTTATCAATTTTGCAGAGAACTGATCTCTGTGCAAAGCTAAAAAGTAACTGGAATAGTGAAACATTGCCTCCTTACAATAGACACACGTCATTCATTTCAGTGAGAAGCAATGAGTCTAGCTAAGAGGAAAGAAAATTTAAACAACAATTACAGTGAGATCACAGCGAAATTCTAGAACTACTATTGACCAGAAATTTCTCTGTTAAATTCAACTATTACCACCAGAGAACGAGAAGACATTAAACATATATATTACAGATGCAACCCTTTGGAATGTGGTCTGATAACTTCCCACATCTTGCTCAGCAAGCTAAAACTCTTCTGAGATTCAGAGAGTCTGAACTGGCATGGAAGTTCAACAGGAACACCTCTTTACTGCGTTTGATCTCAAGTATTCAAAACAAACAAGAAACACAGAACAACTGAAGCGCGGCTGACACGGTCTCCCTCTGCCAGACGCACCAGGCTGACCTCCCACCCAGCCTGCCTCTCCTGGGCCACGTCACCCTCAGGAACGAGGAGAATTCTGCCAGCACTGGTACCATTCTCTCAAAGCCCTGCCAGTGCTGAACTCCACGGTGACTGCTACAACTGATGGTGATTAGCATCACCACTGCAGCAACTAAACACAAGTTTACATATCTGTCTATTCCCTTCATTCGTATGTGTCTGTATTTCCATTTCTTAGTTCCAGTCTGTGTATTGAGGAGGAGTTCGGTTCCCTTTCACCTCCTGCAGAAGAAGCTACCTGCACCTACATTTACTGGGGCTGTAATCATATTAAAATAACTAAGATGCATGTTCCCATCAAATGCTACACTGATTCATGAAAGCATGCTCAGCAACAGCAAGATATTCTTGCTAATTTTCAAATATGTAAATTAGATTTCAAAAACCACTGCCATAAAATATTGATACAGCATTCACACAGAACCACCTGAGAAGGGAAGGCATTCCTTCCTTTTGGGTAACCTGACAGACTGTAAGAAAAAGACAGAATGAGATCCAGCACTCAGCTGGAAAGTGCATGACTGCATGACACAGCTCAGCTCATTATTGATCTGTAAAAGGACAAGACATAAATTCACAAGCCAAAAGGTATTTGGTCTGCAATATTAAGTTGAGCCTTTCAAAGAACAAATCTATTGGAATTGCAAAAGTTTTCAGCTTCTTAATTAGCCCTATACAGAAAAATCTAATGGCACAAGCCATCTTGATTTTTCCATTTTGTTCTCTTTTTCAGAGTAAATAAAACACTTTTGGTTGTAATTCACTTGAAAACCATACAATATCCTGAGTTGGAAGAGACCCATAAGAATCATCGAGTCATGTAATGAGTAAGGACCATTAACTTCACTGATTTATCCAATCTCATTTGTCTTATTAAAGAATTAATTGAAGATTCTCAAACATGCAAAAATAATTTTGTGCATAAGAAATCTCAAAAAAACCCTAGTTTTATGAGTGAGGTTACCTGCACGCAGATTGGACAATCCCAATCTAACGACAGCAGGAGGCTTTAGAATGCTGTATGGCCTTGTATATACAAGTACAATCCTATTCTCCAAAAAAAGCCCACATGAGAAGAGTATTTGTAACACATCTGCTCTCATTTTGAGGTCCTCAACAGTACTTAACAATCCATGATCAACCACAGGACGTTAAGGAATTAAGAATGCTTTAAAAAGTTAATAGTCCTCCTACCGTGTTCTGTTTTACTGACAGCAGAAACAGCTTACCAGAATTTTTGTAGTATAGGCGCTGTTGATAGCAATTGCATTAACCAGCAGTTCGAGGGTTTTGGCAGGTACAGAATCCGGGTCAGGGATCTCTTTGTAGTGGACATCACCGATGTAGGCTTGGACGACTGTCATCCGGTTGGTTGTCAGCGTCCCCGTTTTGTCGGAGCATATGGCTGTGGCGTTGCCCATAGTTTCACAAGCATCTAAGTGGCGGACCAGGTTGTTATCCTTCATCATTTTCTGAGGAAAAACAAAATAAAGTATCTTCAAGGTTTGCTTTGGCAAATCTTAAACATCAGTCATACAAAGGAAAAAAGTATCTGTTTTGTTCACAGGCACGTAATGCTCAATCAGAGCACTGTGTCCAGTACTCAGTGCTCTACAAACAGGCAGCCAAGCAGCGACCATCCCTGAAGGAATTTTGCCTTTCTTCAAATGATACAGCTCCATCGTTTTTTCATAGATATATGATTTTATTTTAAGGAAATAAGGTAGAACCGTACCTGAAATACTTGAAGATAATAGGATTTTTAAAACAATATCATTATAGCAAAAGTTACAAAATTACACATTTTTATGTATTTGATTTTGATTTTTTCTTTCAGCTGAACTCCTAAACCTAGAGATGAATCAAGAATAATTAGTAGCTTAAATTAAGTTAGCTCTTAGTTCACAAACTGTAAGTGCATAGAATACGAATGGTTTGTGATACTATCCTGTAAACCTATTCATATTTCTTTATTTTAACTTTATAATGTCTAGTCAAACATTTTAGCCTTTGTTTAAAACCATTTCCAAAGCCACTATGTCATCCTGCAGCACACAGAGCAGCTGCACATCCTGCAAACCAACTGAAAAAAAACAAACAACAACAACCTACCACCATTCTGCAGCACATATTTCTCACAAGATGCACAGCCCTCCTGGAAATGTATGTTATCCTTATATAAATGTTTTCAGTATCAAAAAACTCTGTGCCCAATCACCTGATCCTTACTTTCAGCACAACACCGTATACTGACAGGAGGCAGCATCACCCGCTGAAGGCAGACGTGTGTTACTGTTTGGTACTGCACACACGGACACAAGGATGGACGTGTTGCAGATATTGGGTGAAGGGCATAAGGAGAATGGGAAAATGTTTTGAAAGCAGCTGCAGTATTTACTGGCAAAATCACGTGGCTGAGATCTGCTCTTTTTTTCTTAACAACAATAATAATATTTGACTACCTATAAACCAAGCTATTTCTCCATGATGTTCCTATTTTATTTTATTTACATGTTAATGGAAGCAAACTACGGCATTTTCATCTGAGATTCCTAGAATGTTTACATAAGGCCCATCTGAATAAATTGCTAAAGCAATCTGAGAAAACCCTTACTCAGACAACGGTATTCACAAGGTAATTACACAGAGTAATTCACAAGGCCAGGATTTTAATCCTCAATTTCCTAACAGAATCATTTATATTGGCTAAAACCAACTACAACTACATTTAAGAAATTCTCTACTTCCTTTTGAAAAAAAAAAAATCTGTGAACTTCAAATCCTTGCCAAAACTTTTTACTACTGCAAAAGCAAGCTTGTAGACAAAGTTATTCTATCTTAAAGACTGGACTGCTCTCAAAGTAAGCCCCACTCAGTAAATTCCTGGTAATGTTGTAAACTGAGCAGGTATTGCTATGGTTTGAAATTCCTGCACTGCGCAGCATTAAAGACTTGTATTAGCATACAGACACATTCTCATTTTTGTCAGAAATTCTTTCAATATAAAGCCAAGTAGCACTTTAAAGAAATTTCACTCTTGTTATTATTTTAATGACATTAATTTACAGGCCAACTTTAATCAAACCTGATAAAAGCTGAAGAATAACCCCCTAGCAAACTCAACAGAAAAGTACTTATCTCTTATAATTATTTTTCATGTTTCTTACCTTTACAGAATAAGCCAGAGAAATAGTGACAGCAAGTGGAAGACCCTCAGGGACAGCAACCACGAGTACAGTAACACCAATAATGAAGAATTTAACAAAATACTGAACATAGACAGGAGTGCACTCAGGTAACCACTGTTTCTTTTTCACCACAAAGGTGTCAATGGCAAAATACAGTACCAAAATGATTACAGTGATGGCAGACATCACCAAACCTGGAATTAGAAATAATCAGTTACTACAAAGCAAAACACAATTCAAAATGTGTGAAATTTATATATTTATATATTAGACATTTATATCTGAGTTTCATATGAAATTATTTTCTTACTCTATGTAAGAGTTTACATCATCACCAGTGCCAATAATGATAAATTTCACAACGTAGAAGAAAACACTACTAAAATACATTTACAACAGAAAACATTGTTATAATACATTTACAAGAGCCATACATTCTGATGAGTAAGGAAGCACTCCATTCGCCAGAACAGCCTGATGCTGCTACATTAATTTCTAATCACCATCTCATTAATGCTTTTAAAACTAACCAGTCAGTCTGGAGTTGTGCTGTAGCTTAAGCTGAGCTTTTCAGGTTTGGTACATTACTAGTCTATACATATTCAAACATCAGCGCTTCATCTTTCTCTTCAAATAAGTTTATATTAAGAGGCTTGAGAAAAGGAGCCTCCTGTAATTTATGTTGTTATCTAGAATATTTCAGACCGAGGCGTCTCGTTGAATACAATGCTAAGGTAATATTGTAGAATTGTCCACAGAACCGTTATTTAATTGGTCATCTTGAAAATTTGACTAACATAACTGTTTCCAAGTTTCCCTTTTCAAAGGGACACAGGCAAACTGCGTATTTTTGTGAAGCGAGGCTCAGAGGCGTATGACACTGACAGTATTTCACCAGAGACTAATAAATTTTTCACAGAATTCACAAAAGATCCCGGGGAGTAAATGTGCTCCCTTGGTGATACAGACTAGCTAAGATAGCATTTCTCCAGCACAATTTTATTCCTGGATTTAAGAGACAAATAAAAACTGGTTTCCTTTGGAACATCTCTTTTGCCTTGTTTTGATTACTGCTCTTCGGCTTGCTTTGATGAAGAGGGTAAGCCTGCTTTTCAGAGTAAATTAAATTTCTCCCTAATGAGATCATACACAAAAAGGAGGATGCTGAGAATTCTATGTCTTGACTGAAGTTAAAAAAAAAAATAAAAAATTACATTATATAGGAAAATCCTGATGACAACACAAAACATTCCCATAGATTGTCCATTGTCAAAGGAAAAAAAAGACGTGGTCATAATTAATTTAATTCATATTACTTGCCAAAGTATGGTTAGAATGACCTACAGCATTACTTGAAAATTATCAAAGAGGATAATTACTAGAAAGCAATGCAGAAAAGTACACAATCTAAAAAGTCAATGATCATCAGAAATCATGAGGTTTTATATCTATGTACTGTTGTACAGCCAGCAACGAAACAAAACCTTGAGCAATATGAAAGGGTGGAAAGCATGAAACTGAATACTAAAGAGATTATAAGCATAGATTCTGAGTCATGTACTGTTCAGGCAAAGGGACAGAAGTGACATCATTGGGTTCTGTGATCAACCACATGTAATCAACTACAAAGGAATTAGAAGGAATAGTAGGGATAAAAAACAGACTGGTAAAGGAGAAAGGAGGTTCAACAGGAGTTAGGAATCTGTTGTAGGACTACAACCATGGATCTGAATAGAGACCAAGATCTCTTTATAACTGCTGGAATCATATACCTAATGGACATTATGTCATTTTGAAAGGTCTTAGCTTTCTCCTTGCATCATGGAGAAGCAGTGCTACTTTTAACAGTAGGGATCAGATGGTATTGGACACAACAGTCAACACATGCATCATGCTTGGATAGAAGGCATGAACATGGATGTGAAGAGAGAATAAATAGCATGACTTCAGAATCTGTAAGAGGGAAATACTGTGAGAGTGACATCTTGAGATGATATTAGGGAATCAGTAACTGTGTACTCAGAAGTTCTAAGGGAAGAGGAAATTAAAGATCACGTAATTAGTGCACTTGGGAATATCAACCAAGCTACATTTCATTTTGATTCATATATTCATCATAATCCAAGTTGCCCAAAGCTTTCAGTTTCTTGACAGTCAAAACTGAGCTTTAGAAGATAAAAGATCTTCAGTACCACCTACCATCCTCAGAATGGTACTTCGACAGCCCATTTCCAAACGTCGCAATAATAAAGCATTACTCTTCTAAAAATAATTTGTTTAGTAACCCTTTGTTGTCAGTAACAATACATTGCTATTCAGCCAGTTATCCAGTCGTACCTGCTTTGCCTATCTGGACTGCCAGCTTGGTCAGCTTTCCCTGCAGGACAGATTTTTCTTTCTTGTGCATGTTGGATTTCTTCTTATCTTTGTCATCTCCTTCTCCCCCTTCTGCACTCTTCAGTGGCTGCATCTCCATGGCAGCAGCCCCATCCTGCTGCTTGGCTAACAATGCAGAACAAAACTGTTACTCCAAAACTGTTTTCCATTTTTTTCCTCACAGTGTTGATACTTACTAGCAACACTCATTGTTGGAGCTGACGAATGTAACCGTGCACAGAATCACCCTTCCCTCCCACAGCGGGCAGGTGCCCACGTGAGGACCCAGCAAGGTCCCGCAGGGACACAAATGTGCAAGTGCACCCACGGGAATAGGTATGTAATGCACCACTTGTCAAGAACCACGAAAACCACTAATGAGGGGTTGGTTGGTTTGTTTACCACCAATGACAGTCTGTGTTATACACATATATATCACTTAATGTGTTGCAAAACACTTGGCAGTTAACAGTACATCAGTACTGCAGGATTTCCTAGAATAGCAGATCCCAAACATTTTGGCGTGTTGACTGTCTATAATTCTCTAAATTATAATTCTCTAAAATATAATTCTCTAAATTTTGGTATACTTCTTAGATTACAATATAACAAGCCTTATAATCTAACTGTTCATGGAACTGTTTTGAAGGCAGTGTGGTTGCATGGAAGATCCACGCACCTGCCCCTCATGGGCATCTCAGTGGCCAACGCACCACGCTCTGCGAACCACTATTCTAGAATAATTCCCAACTTCAAAAGTTTCCTTAGCATTCATCACCAGATCGCCTGATCTGACCATCAAGTCAGACAGCAATACCATCATGGTTGTTCTGTAAAAAGCAAAACCATAACTTTGAAGGCCAAAGCATCCTTTCTTGAAAGAATGCTAACGATAATACAAGGAAACTTTTAGTATTGAAGGGAAATATATGCTTCTTAAAAGCAATGACATTTCACAAATTATATATGTGTATATATCTACTTTGTATAGAAAGGAGGTAAAAGTAAACTAAACAGAATGAGATGAAACAGATCTGCTTAGGTTTGACATTCACGAAGAGGTTTTTTTTTTTAGAAAATTATGCTTATTTGACCTGGAAATCTAATTGATCTAACTTTACAACTTACTCATTCAGTATGGTTTTATTTAATATTTCTGTACAACTAACAACTGAGGTTATCTGTTCTGTTTCTGATCCATTACCTTTGCAATGTTTAGAATTTTCTGAAAAGAAGAAAATGTTGCAGTTTAATGTACTTATTTAGCATAGTCTAAAGAAATCATGAAATCTGGTGTCTCTTATCTAATAAGAATGCAAGTATAACATCACTTCAGAGGAAGCAAAACATTTACTTCCTTGTCTTCCTGAGATTGTACATTAAATAAGAAACACCTAACGTTCTTCATCTGCCTTATCCTTACTGCACACTTTTACACTGCTAAATAACCCAAGACATTAAATTGCCCCTTGTTATTGTTTTACCTTCTCCCTACAAATAAAAATGTTTATACGATGCCATTAAACACCAAAGGTGACAAGACATATCAAAGGGAGGGTTGGCAACTCACTAATGATACACAGCATACATAACTTGCACATGACAGTGAGTTCAAACGAGCTTTGTGACATGAACGTATCTCATATAATGAGATTTTCCTCTCCTAAAAATCCAATACATCAAAATTCTATAAATTACAATTTCTCCCATAGGGCCATTGTGACACATATGCAAAAATCACACATTCTCATTTTATTTTTTATTTTAACAGCAACTAACTACATGCTAAACATAAAATCCACAACCTGCTTAATAGGAAAGAAGATTACCTTTGTTCTGGCTGTTCTCCATATTCCCATCCTGCATTTTGCCTATATGATGAAAAATTTCAACAGACAACAGACAGTAAACAATCTTCACCCAAGACAGAACATGAAAATGGGAATTCAAATAAAAAGGGCAGACAAAAGTAATGAGCGTTACAGATACTAATTTGTGATCAGTAGCCCTTGTTACATGTTTACTTAGAAGCATGGACAACATAGCTGGACACATTAAGCAACTACAGCCAAGTTTAATGTTGTAACATACAATAGTAAATATCATCACATTTTTTTGAGCAAATTACATCAGTAATGAGGGTGAAGCTAAGAAAAAGAATCCAGTGGAAAATAAAATTTTAATGATACTACTGGAAATTTCAGACATCTAGGACTTCATAAAACTGCAGGTATAATTTTGGCAAACACCAATATAGAGTATGGCTTTCTTAACGTATATCAGAATTAAGTCAATTATTTTAATAAATTAAGACAAAATGTAACTGTTAAAAAATATAAAGTAAAATGACACCTTCCTTATTTTGTTGTATTGTTTAGCAAGTTACTCCTGTAAGTACGAGTGCCAGATGATCATCCTATATTCTGATTTACTCTAAAGAAAAATGTCAAATGCATCTGTCATTTCCAATTTAACAATTTAGCCGGATATAATTAGCTACATTTAATAATTCAGTCAACATATCAGAATCATTATTTGTATTCTCTAAAACTGATAATATACCATTTGAAACTCTATATGAAATAAAAATGGCAAAATACCAGTTAGAGCATAGGAAACTGGTATTCAGAATAACTGGAAAACAATTTCAAGAGTATTCAGAATTTCTTGTTGGGATATTTTGTGAAACTTTCACATTGATATAAAAACTAATCCCATGGAATAGACTATAAATGCCCTGAATGGATGACATCATCACCTTGTAGCTAGTTATAGTGCCCAATAGAAAAATAATGCTAAGGAAAACTAATAGTTAAAATATCTTCATAGGATTTTTGATGCATTCTAGTAAGAAATGTATCATCAGCATTTGTTAAAAACTAATAATACTGCAGTTAAGTTTAACTCTTCAGACCTCTTGCGATAACAGAGCTGACACCAGCATGCTCAGTAACCAGCACAAATCAACACGTGTATTAGTTTTTTCATCCTATGTTGTGAAAATGCAGTAGCAAAACTGAAAGGCTAAGATGCATTTCTTACATGTTTGCATTTTCAGTAATTGGAAGATCACTGAAGACTCAACTCTCTTAAAAAGAGCAAAAATGGCCAAATAGATTGCAAATGTATTCCTATGACATTTCACCCTGTGCTAATAGGCTACAGCCACCGAGAAATTCCGAAGTGTAGAATTACAGGACAGGAAAGGATGTTTTGCTATGTATAACAACCTCAGGACTCAAAGATTACAAAAGTGTGCTGAAGTGGATCACTGAGCATCAACTGCTTGTCTATTTCTAACACTGCTCTCTCCTTGGATATATATGATTTTAAAAAACAAGTGATATCTTTCTTCTAAAGACTTACATCTTGTCATGAGACAGGAATCTATGACTGAGCAAAACCAAGCTTGTTTTCACTGTGAAATATGCTCAAAAATTTTTGCTCCATCTGAAAGCTGCAGTATAAATACAAAACAAAACAATAGTGCATAGCTGAACTTGAAATCTGCCCAGTTGCTATTTCTCTTAGAATGATTTTTAATATAGTTAGGGGAAGACATAAAACATCTCCAGAGATTCGGATTTCTGACTAGCAGAAAAAAGCCTTCCTTCAGAGCTGGAACATTAATTCAGAGCAGACACAGCCTGCTCTGTACTCTGCTTTATTGATCATTTTTCTGAATACAATCCAAAACCTTAAAGCTGTACAATTAAAGGTTCTTCAGCTAAAAAAAAATACTACGACTTTCACAACTGGCAAACACAACGCACTGTTTCCTAAGTGAATCAAAGTATTTAGCTGTTATCTACACTTGCTGTTTAATAGGGGGGTAACAATGGTCATAATGAATTACACTAATGATTCATAAAAATGCCAGCACAAAAAAATGGACAATCATTCACAACAATGTACACACACCTATTTAAAAATATTCTCAACCTGAGCAGCTGCTGCACATAGTTAATACTGCAGGGACTGCAGGGGGGAGTAAGGGCAGTGACCAGCACTAGTTGTGTTCCAAATATTTAGACTGAATAACAACGAAGAGGTAATTAACGTAAAGAAAACAATACAGTAAAAGGAAGTGAGAGAAATCTTAACATTCCTGTATTTTCTTGAATCCTATGTCTGAAATTGGCTACAGCTTAAGAAGAAAGAAATTAATGACAGAATCAGTACTGCTGAGAAATCCTCCTCCCTTCAGCTTGTGCTAGAAGTACTACCCCAACTCCCTGACCTTGGTGCATGGTCTAGAAAAACAAAAAGGATCTATAACAATTATGTATGTGAGATGTTAATATTCGTTTTAAAATAAAACTCCTCGTAAATATATTTTCAACATAATTTTGCTTTTTCCCCCCCCCCCTTTTTTTCTTTCTTTTTTTTTTTGGGGAAATACATAAATAAAGGGGACAGCATGCCCTGAAATCTGGGGCAATTGCTCTGATTTATTTATTATATGAGTGGTTTATTTTTACCACTTTTCTGGGCAAAGATGAAAAATCAGAACGTTTAGAAGAAGACTACAGAGCCTCTTAGTATGAGCTGCATTCTGCAGGTGCTGCTTTGAAGGTTTTGAATTGGCATATAAAATGTTTTGCATGTTGCCTTTACCTCACAAAAATTTCCATCTCTTCACTTGGAACATACCCATGACATCACTGCCAACGTTCTTACTCCAAAGAAGTTAGGTCAGCACGGCACCTTGCCGTGTGAGACCCCTGGTTACTACCACAGCCCTTCACGAAGGAAGAATCACTGAGCCGAAGCAACAAAACCCTACTGCTGATCTAGAAATTATTTGTCCATTGGAGGAACTGCTTGACATCACCCAAAGAAGCTCAATCCAGTTATATTCTCGTGTGCTGGGACAAGGTGAAAAAAAAGAAAATGCCCTACTGATTTTCCAGAATGCCTCATCCTGCAGGAGAAGGGAGTCACAGCTCTCTTCGTGCCAAGCCAGTTACATTGTGCAGCCCCTAAGAACAGGCATACACTGCAAAGCTACAGACAGGGGAAAGTGACGTCCAACCTATGTGGAGTGCATCATTAGGAATTCTTGCATGAAATATGAAACGAGCCCATGCATTAGCACAGCACAGGTTCACCACAAGAATAAATCTGATGCCACTGTATCAAATAGGAAGTTTTAGATAATTCTTTCATGCAGAGGGATTGAGGAATGAAGCTGGCCAGTGACAATCAAAACGGGGATAAACAAGCAGTCAACAAACAGTGGTTGCTGCTTCCCTTTTTTTTTTTCAAACAATTCACGTTTTCTAAATGCAATGCCATAAAATCAGAGGAATTTGCATCAATTTCTGTCTTTCTGTAAAATTTACTGATATGCATGATCTGAACTTGTAACCTTTTAAGAACTGAGCATATTTTCTGGATATTTTTTTAAATAAGGTCTTCAACCAATTACGTATTTTCATGTCACCTACTAGAACTCTACAGAATTTGTAGTACTTCCTTCTACACAGCAGGCAGCAAACAACAGGATGTGTCAAAGCCAATCCGACTTTGTCACTGTAAGTTCACAGACTGAAAATAAAAAGCATTGCTCAGTGTCAACTGTAGATTGATATGATACAAATCAATTTCTTTTAAATTATAATGTGTTGATTTTCAACTAACAAGTGATAGCATTTCCTAAGTCCTTATTCAAGTGTATAGTGTTTTTTCTTCCTTGAAGGTGTGTTCCAAACAGAGGTATTAGTCGTGAGGTAAACAGGCTCATTTCCAGCTTTATCTCAGGGAAAACTCTCAGACATTACTGAAAAAACTGATTTCATCCAGACTGGGAAAAAAAGGCTACAAGAACTTTGTCTCCTTCTCTTAGAACTTAATTATTTCCTTCCCTTCTCTCCAAATCTCCTGCAAAACACAGCTATGAGAGCTGATCCGAAAGTAATGCCTCATATTTTTATGATAATGGCCCACAGCAGCAGCGGTGGATGTTGGTGGCATGGCAGCAGAGGCTGAACCTTCCCACCAATACCCCGCTCCATGTTGTTGCCGTGTGCCAGATGGCAGCAGAGGGGCACTGACACAATGACGTCTGACACAGAAAGGCCTATGAAGGAAAGGGGTGGAATTGAATTCCTCCATGCTGAAAAAATGGCACCCATGGACATTCACTGCTGCTGCTGAACATTTATGGGGACCAAGCAGGGGCTGTGAGCACAGTGAGGGTGGTGGTGCGTTACAGCAGCGGTGACAGCGGGGCACCTCTGCCGGTGCCGATTCTGACACGGCAGCATGCAGGCTGTTGTTCATCGCTGGTGAAAATGCAGAGCTCACGGTGGTGACTGTTGAAAAAGAGCGTTTGGAGCTGAGAATGTGCTCTGTCAGTGTTATTGTGCTCTTGTTGTAGTTTCCATGGAAATAAATCGGAGGCATTGCTTCCAGAGAGACCTATGTATCTTTTAAGAATTCTAACTCATTCTCACTGCTGATTAGAAAAATGCAAAACATAAACAGAAAGGAGACTTTGGCAATTTCCCAGGCAATTTCAAAGCACTCAGATCCCACTCTGCTTGCTGTCTTGGTTCTCCTCTGAACACAGTCAGAAAAGCTGAATTATAAGAAAGTTTCTTCTCTCCATGTTGATGAAAGATCTGCAGAACCAATTCAACTGTCTCACCTCAGGAGAGTTAAAAGCAGAACCATACTCAGTTGCACAACTGACTTCTACACTCTGTGCATTGTACATGTATCCCTTGCTAGTTCCCAGATCAACAAGGATAGTAACTATTGTTTGTAAGGGGAGAGAAGATGGAAACTCCCATACAGACTTGATTTAACACACTGATTTAATATCCTTTGGCACTCAATTTCGATATTGAGTTCAGACATTAAGACCGAACACAAGAGACATTTGCCGGGCAATTAAATCATGCTAACTAAGAGACTGGGTTAGAATAAATTAAGACTCATTTCTGCAGCTTACTGAGCAACCGTTTTCATCCAACGAAGCATTTAGGCAGATGCTTAACTTAGTGCTCAGCAACTGCAGGCCTGAGACTACATTTAATACTGCAGTCTCCAGTGGGACAGAAGAAGGACATCTGGTAAGACTTGGTTCTGTGTGTTTGTTTTACACACATAAAAAAGTGTGTAAGAATTATAAAGAATGGAAAATGAAAGGGTCCTCATTAATTTCCTGGTTCTTAGTCTCTAGAGAACCTGAAACTGGGGTGCTGGAACTAGGATGGTCTAGGGATAAAGGGAGAAATGGGACCTGAAGGTAGGATTAATATTTTTTCTCTATTTATCAATATAGTTGGAAAAAGTTTTCCAGTTCTGCTTTGGATCCTTCAAGATTCTGTGACGCTTTAAAGGTTTCTGTGTAAGGCTTCATGTTTTCAAGAGTTCATCTACCAAACGTAACCAGCTGAGATTTTGTCACTCACGTTGCAACTCCCTTGCTTTACTAAAAGATCTGCCATGCGGTGAGGTGTGGGGGTTGGAAATCCTAGTTTTCCAGCAAACTTACAATGTACAGGAATAAAGTTTAAGTCTATTAAGCTATAATCAAGTTATTTAAAAATAAGCTTAAAGGATTTCCTACATTATTGCTTTAAAAAAGTTACCATAGTTAATTTTTTTAATTGTTTAGTGCTTGCTAGAAACTAGCTTTACATGCATAATGCAACACCCACTGACCTGGAAGGGAAATATTTCTGTCATCAACATGATGAAAAATAAAATACCTCTTGTCAGTGTCATTGGCACTGTACCAGAGGAAAGGTCTCTATAGCAAATAAAAACTCATGTGTTAGACAGAGAGACACAGCTGTTCTAACGCCTAGACTAATACTGACCCTTTCCATTTAACACTGGAATTAGAGCATTAGAAAAGACACTGGAATATCTGCACGCTACAAGTGGGGTCAAGAAGCTGTAGTAAGAGACAGTCAAAATTGACTACAGTGATATATGTATATATATTTAGTCAGTGCAAACTGGCTCATTAGATGATCTCTGTCTAAGAGCATACAGAAATAGCCACACACTTGACTTTTCCATCAGCCTCTTCTCAAAAAGATGCTGAAGGCAGCACAGCTTGTTGTGAAAGCACTGCAAGTTGAAATCGATCCAGATTCCTGACCCCAGCACTATTTCTCAAAACTACATGAAGACTTTATGAACACTTATGAGAGTGCCACAGCAGAAGAAAAGATGATACAATCCCTTCATCGTGGTGTTCTTCAGGTCTGTGCTGATAAATGTGTAAAGAAAGGTTTTACAATGAAACGTTATGTAAAGGCAACTCAAAAGTTTTGAAACCGATCTTACTTAACTGAAGCTTTTAATTCTGATTTAAATTCATGGCAAACAGATCGTAGCTCCTATTAGTTCCTTTCCCATGCCTAATTCCATGTGAATGAAACAATACATTCATAACAGCTTTGTGGCATCTCTTATAAGATGTTGTAGAGCTTATGGAATAGGAGCTCTCAGAGGGTAATGACAAGCACACAAACATCTGTGCAGTTCATAAAAGAAAGAGGGAATCTTATATAGTTGGGAGAGAGATCTATCAAATAAAACAAGCTAGGTGTTCTTGACGTACCATTGACTAAGCTGGCATTTGCATTATCAGTGGCATTTGCACCTGCTGCACCATCTGTAGCTGAAGGAGGGTGGGAGGAGGGTTGGGAAGAATCTACTGAGTAACAATGGATAAAAAAACACAAAAACAAAGAAAACAATAAATAATAATAACATGAACAAATGCACATGACAAAAGCAAAAACATTTATGAAATACTATGGCTTTGTTTTCTCCAAAATCAAATTAATCAACTTAACTGTCAAAAGCAAAACATCATTATAAAAAGCAAAAACTCATACATGGAAGAAGAAGAACAATAACTAAATAAACAAGAAAGACATTTAAACAAAGTTAACAGTTGGTGAGAACTGACTGCATATAACACTGTGTATGGTCCTTTATATGGACTTTTTTTTACTTAAAAGAGATCTGCAAATATGGAAATGGTTGAAATATTTCTCTTGAGTCAATGAATTGATGGGATGCATTGGGGGTTTTAAAATATGCAGCACAGTACACAGTATATGCAACAATGCATGTTAAATACATAACTGCTGGCACAGCCCAGTTTTACATGGGCTGGCTCCATCTATATCTTGCCTTAACCTAGCCAAAATGCACCTGATTTGAGCAGAAACACTAAGCTTTTCCATATTGTACGTAGAAACATAGAAGAAATACAGAATGTTGAAAAATATAGCCTTGTGCAGAATGAGTTGCTTTAAACCCAAATAATAGGCATTACCTAATTGCCTCTGCTCTGTGGTGAGAAAAAAAAAAAAAAAAAAGTAACAGAATATAAAGTCCTCATTTTGTTTTCAGCAATTGTCTGCATATCAGAGAAACTGCTCAAGCAACAGGTGGATGTATAACTGAGAACAGAAAACAGATCTCTGTAAATAGTGTAAGAAGTTTTGCTTTGTTTCCGTCAGTTGCTCACAACACCACACACCAGTCCTGCAGTGAGGCCGGACCAAGACTCCCTCAGTACTTAACCCACAACGGCTGCTTCACGCTGTACTGGTTTGTTCTTCAGGAAAAGTCATCATCTTTTATTTACAAATGGCAAATTGGGAGAAGAAAATAAACAGCGTACAGGATTTAAAAGCACACCCTGTGTAAGTAATTCATGAAAATTTCAATTGCAAACTGATTACTCCGATGATAACAACACTGTTTTGGTTACTCATGCTTATTTTCTATTCCATTTGGATGCTCATACAAACCAGCACAGCACGAACTGCTAATGGCAAATCACGCATTTCAGCATTTAATAAACTGTAATTTACTTCTGGAGATTAACTGAGTATTCAAGCTTAACAGTGAGATTTGCAACGGCAACGTGTGCTCACTTAAATGTTTGCCATGAACAATCCTGTTGATTTGAAATCGGTTTTTAATTTAACTGGACTGATTCAAAGACAATTATTTTCACCACTTGTTCCACCCTGATTTGCACCAAAGCTTGCTGGCTAAAAGCCTCATCCTTTCATCTGATGGGGTAGAATTCTTACTCTACCTGGAAGCTGATGTCCATCCTCCTGTTTCACACCTGTATGATGATTTTTACAAAACGTTAATGAACAGTAAAAGCATACACCCACATAAGACTGAAGCAACCCCTGATGACTGGTAGGATCTCAGAGATTTGAAGGTTTATATATGGGAGCAAAGTATCTAAGTTTGGGCCTCCATCAGCAACCAGCTTTGCATAGACACTCTTCTGCCCCAGCACAAAACTGCTAGTAACACTGCAAAACATGAAGGGTCTATATCCAATGGCATTCAGTGTCTGCATAAAAAGGTCTTACACATCTCTGGAAGGAGCTCTCTGTCTCTGGGAAGCACGTTATGAGCACAGCGCATTTCATTACTCCGCTGTCTCAGATTTCTCTTTCACTTAGGCTATCCACAATGAAACATGAGAGAATCATCAGTGTCCTGAGCACAATAACAGACAGATAAGTGAAGGACCCCAGGGCAGACAGCTGTTATTTCCAGCAGATACTGAAGTTGCTCCTTCCAATCTACAACATCTTTATGCACCGCCAAAACAGATGCTGCCAGATCTCAGAACATCTGTGCCTGGGAGTCTTCCTTCCAGTGACAGCAGGATTGGACTCTAAGACATTGCTCAAAACCAGTCCGATACTAAAGAGTTTTACTTTGGAAGTTTTGGTCTTTCTCTTTTTTAAGATAAGCAAACCTATCATGCCTAACACGTATTGTGTATTTCTGTGTTTCATCGGCTAAAAAGGGATTTCTGCCAAGAAACATGAAGTGCAACCACTCATTGTGCCATTCAGAATGGAAATTTTAGGCCATAAAAACCATTTTGCATCGGCCTTCCTAAAATAAAAGGATGGAAAAGAAGTAATGAAGGTGGAATCACACCCACTGATAGGTCCAAGTAAAACATTCAGTAAAGCTATAACTATTTTATTAACTGTGAAAGGCACTAAAAACAGTAGGAATGTCTAAAACAAGTCATATTAATTGGCCCTTAAGCATGTCTGAAAGAAACATACCCTTAGAGTAAACATGGAACCAAATTCTGAAAGTAGAAAGAAACAATTTACAAGAAGACTGGAAAGGACACATTAAATCAAATTTCTGCTTGTGTGCAACCCATAAACGAGCAATTGCTTATGACTTCAAACTCTAATAGGATGAAAAGTCTGAAGAAACTTCTTGATTTCATCACCTGAAACGATCTCAAAGTTAAACTCTCTGTTAGCTTTTACTGCTACGTTATTCTCTTTTACTATCCTTAGTCTGACCTCTACACCTTAGGAAATTAAAATGAAGTCAGCCTCTGACATTAAACAACTAAGTTAGCAAGAAGCCACAACTTATCCTGATTTTATTTTTGAAGCTCAAAGGAAGGTGTAATTTCCTTGTCTGAGTTCTGAAAAAAAGTATTACATAGATGTAAATGCAAAAGATCAAAACCTTTGCAAATTTCAGGTGGGTATGGATTTATGTAAAAGGATATGACAATGGGAGTATGCCCGTGTATTCCCTTGCATTTAATTATATACTGAGTCTGCAATTTCACACTGGAAAAACATCTTGTTATCCAATGTATGCTATTGGTTAACTGCTTTTGCTGTTTTCCCGTGTGACATGCGATGACAAAAATGGACACAAAAAAGTTTTTAACATCTTTTTTGTTCATTTGTTTGGTGATGGGGCTTTTTTTGTTTGATTGATTTGTTGGTTGCTTTGTTGTTTATTTTGTCAAGAATTGAGATCTCTGGCTACAAAAAAAAGAAGTGCTTTCTTGAGAGCATTTGCACGTGCTGTGAAATTTACCTTTTTTGTCTTTCTTTTCTTCTTCTTCTCCTCCAGCACCTAACAGAGTAAAGATGATGCCTGTCTGAGAATTCACACCCACAGCAGTTACAAGCATTCGTCCAGAGCCTTCCATGACGTGAGTACCTGAAAACATGCAATATAAGCATTTTATATATATGCACAGATACATACACATACATTCATACACACATACACACAAGTGTGCGTATATATAGAGATTAAAAAGAACAACCATTCAATATTTTATGCATTTCTTTTGAGAAATAATGCGTGCTTCATTGTGCTTGAAGTGCTAATTTACAGCTTTTATTCCAGCAAATGTTAAGGGCATCTGAAATCACAGCCTCTTAGAAACCTTTTGCTATGAGTTGCGGAAACATAAGCAAAACAGAAATTCCTAGAAGCAGTCATGAGTGTTTTGATCTGACATCTCAGAAAAAACTTGTAACACTGGGTATTTTGAAAAAAGTTTGAAATTAGGAATGATCTACTGTTATGACATGTACTTAAGGCAGTTACTAAGAGCTTTAAAAAAGCCTGACACCATATTACTATGGTTTATAGAGACGAATCCTCAAAGAGGCTTATTGTAAACTACAGCAAAATGGATTTCAACCAGCTGAGTTATGAACCTGTTGCATTGAGCAAATAGGGAGCGTTACTGATTTCTCATGGAGAATCTCACTGGTCACTCACATCTACTCAACCTAAACGGACATGGGAAGATTTCTTCTCTCTCCTTTTCTTAAAAAAAATCGTTTCATGAGATTGGTCATCATCTACATGTATTTCTTCCACTGAGTAATCACAAAAGTTGAAAAAAGGAACATTTTTCATTAAATGGATAAATACAAATATATATTATCTCCTCATAACCTTTTTTAAAAACTCATTCTTATTACTGCTCATCCATTTGTTGTCCTCAAACATACTAAGCAATGCAACTATATATTTGTAATCAAAATCTCTTTTTCTAAATAATCAAAACAGAAACAGAACAGAAAGCACATCTGTTAACACTAAGCCTAACTTAAGAGCATAAATATCACTACATTAAGAAAAATTCAGAAGAAATAAGAAAAATAGAAACAAAACCACATTACTGGTCAGATATAATTTTTAAAAAAGAAAATCTTAGCGTGTTGAGAAATGTTCCTATGGCTTTTCTGTGATAGAATTAGATTCCTTAAAACATCCTTTTGTCCCTTTCACATGACAGAGCAAAACACCACAAACATAGAAAACAACCACCCAAACAACCAAAACCAAGTCATATTCAAGTCAAAAAGAACAACAAATATCTTTAAGTTAGAATAGGCTTGGTTGTGCAGGTTCAGGCAAAACAAAAAACAAAAAAACCTGAAACTTTACTCATAACTTTAGAAGAATCTCCTTTACAGCCACTGTTTAAAAATATCTTTTAATTAACAATTTGCTTTTAGCATACAGATATTTTGTTTTGAAGGAATTTTCTTCTGTATTGGATTACAAAGGTGTGCATAAATATTAAAAAAAAAAAAA
>WBMW01001381.1:138156-150274 GCA_013396635.1 Penelope pileata
AAAAAAAAAGCACGGGCATGAAGAACAGCTTCATGAAGAAAACAGGCACCCACCAACTTTCAAGCTTACAGATGCACACCTGGAAAAGTCAAAATGTCTCAGCCTAAAATGCCTTTCCGAACCTTTTAAAGCTTTTCTTAGTCTTGCATAACGTAATTCTGAAGTGTTGAGGCACATGAAAAGCAGCTACTAAGTGCTAATTTAGCAGCAGACCAGGCTCTGTTAGTACTCTCAGAAGATTTCTTCAGTACCTAAGCTAATCAGAAGAGCTGAACCTCCCTTCACCTACCTCTGGCCGTGTTTTTATTTAAGTGGTGTTATACTTCATTTATATCATCTTAAATAGAGAAATGTGCTCTATGAAATTCGTCAGCTACTGTTACATGAATGGAATTCTGGAATGAATGCATGCTTTTCACTTAATCTGTTCACTAAACATATTTCAACTTCACGTGGAACCACTACATGTAATTCTTTCCCTCTTAAGACTAGTTTTTCAATATCCCCCCAAATCTAGCCGTCATGTGCTAAATATATTATTTAGTTGATAAATAGTGTCTATTCCAAGATAGAAACAGAAGGAGAAAAGTTCTGGGAGAAAAGAGATAATGAGATCACATAGATAAGGAAGCTCCATTGCAGCACGTACATCTTCGGACAAAAAATGCCATTAGATACGTGACTGCTCAGAACCCCCAAATCTAGCCGTGCTTGAGAAATAGGCTGGAAATCGGGTTCAATAATATGAAAAGAAAAACAGAGCATGCCAATTTGGGGTGTTTATCCTGTTTGTTAGTTCCAACAAGCTTGTGGTGAACAAGAGTTCTTTATCTGAATGTCTAAACAGCTATTTAGACACTGCAATTATTAAGAGAGAACTGAAGTTACTAATAAAGTGAAACAACCATCACAATATTCTCTCCAAACAAAACAGTTTTATGCAAAAATTCATCTACGTGTAATCTCCAAATAATTTGGAACACTTCAAGTCAGATGCCCTATTCTGAAACCTTCTGCTTTGCTAGAAGCTTAACTTTGAATACTTTCTGGCAAAGAATTAAGACAGAATCAGAACTACTTTTCTCCAGGCATTAACTGACCCGATTCCATAATCAAGTTTCCTTTCTATTTCCAAAATCTAACAAAGAACCATGACCAAGAGATTTCTTTTATTTATTTGCTCTTAAATAAGCTGACTTTTCTTTGTTTCAATGAAACAAAGAAATTTTTGATACAAGTATGCACTGCTGAAACTTAGGGCAAAGTAACGTTCTGACAGTCTCAATTTGGTGAGAATCACACTGGGTCAGCTCCTCTCTGAAACTCTTTCATACCTTAATCAAATTAATCTAAATAACTGCAAAGTTTTAAACAATCAGCTTCCAAAGATATTTTTTACAATGTTAACTATTATCACGTGGTACCCCAAAATAATCACTGTGTACAATGCTGAGGCCAGACTCATATTAAAAACTTCTGTATTTAGGTATCATGGATTTCTCTGGATTTCAAACTATACAAAACTTGGAGAGTATCATTTAATCAAAACTGTTGAGTATCAGACAGTTCTTCACGTTTTGGTTGATACATACTCATCACAAAAAAAACTTTAATGTCATCAGAATCTTGTCAATGCTGATGACTTTTGATACAGGGGTTTACGCTACACTATGCATGCAAATCTCTATCAGTGACCCAAAAGAAGGAAAATGTTTTAGGCAGAAGTACAGTGGAACTATAAAAGAGAAGCTGCTTTTTTTAGTTTCGGGTACATCAGAGTTTATATTCCCATTTCTGTCTTACCAGGTGGTACCAAATGTAGCTATATACAGATGGAAATGAACCATCTGGTTTAGTCAGCACTTGTACTCCTAGAATTGTTCCTCAAGTATACTAAACGACTATCTGGATGATTAAACAGGACATCAAGCACAGAAACTCATTTAGTTTAATTATGTCATTGAAACCAATAGAATATTGAAAATCTTGTTTCAGGTGCCAACAGTGAAAGTAACGCTTCCTGATTCGAGGTGTTTATCTTCCACCAAATTTACACTCACTAAAACAACCTGTGGCAGACATTGAAATGTTACCTTCCTTCAGCTATTCTTATGTCAAACCTGAACTATTTTCATGTCCAACAGATGACTGAGGGAGAACAGTGGAAAGCATCAGCCCGATCACCTTGTTCTGAATTCCAAAAGCCTAGTTGGAGATAGCTCACTGATGTCTTCAGGTGCAAAAAGGGGAAAAACTGATGTCTGTTTGCAGGGTTGGTTTTTTTCTTTCAAGAGGTTTTATTAAAATATGAATCTATGCTAATATCCAACAGGAATTCAATTTTTAAACTCATCATGAAACAAACATGACACGGTGGTTTTCCACTCTTGATTTCTGAGCTACTAATGATTTCCAGAGGGCATATCAGGTCCAGCATCATTGATATTAAAATATGAATTGCATCTCTGGAAGAAGGTAGTATTTTGCACGACAGAATCTCAAGTCATCAAATGCAAAATAGAGTTCAAGGTTTTTCTAACACAGCACGAGTAAAATTTCATTAGCATTAGTATGGAACAAAGGTTTATGCTGCTCTAGCTAAAATATCCAATTAATTCTTCACCTTTTTTGTAATTACAATAGTGAGGGAGATATAAAGATTTACTTGATTTACAATAGACAAATACTATGAATAACTTATCTCAAAGGATATGGACCATAAACATCAATATTTAGCGTATCCATTTTTCTTCTAAGCACAGTTGCTGTTTCTTTGTCTATTGTTTCTAGTGTAAGCATAAAAAAAGTGTTTCAAGAGATTTTATAACTTAGTGGTTAAATTAAATCTGGTATACAATGAATTGAAACAGTTTTTATTTCCTAGGATTACTCTTTCATTTTCATCTAAAAATTTTTGTTATTTTCTCCATTTATAAAATAAATGTCACGATCAGAAATAATTGCATACAATCAAGCAGCAGCAGCATGCCTCTCATTGAAAACAGGTCTGTGTTCAGGAGATCAGCTGTATCTAGGTTACCAAAACGTGATGGTGTGGAAAAACAAATCAAAACAAAACACGAACAAAGCAGTGCAGAAAAGCTAAACTCAGCAAGAATTCAGGCAAATTTACCTGACAGCAGCATTGGATCTTTGTCAACAGATTTGCGGACTTGGTCTGACTCTCCAGTCAAAGAACTTTCATCAATTTTAAGATCATTTCCTTGAATAAATATCCCATCGGCAGGTAGCAGGTCACCTGTCAGTAAGAACAGGGTAATGGAAAACCGCAGTGATTTATTAAGTGTTTTTACAATGACATAATTGTTTTATTATAAAATTACAAGTCACAATAATTACATTGAATTGTAAAATGAAAACAAAGGTGAAAAGCGCAACCCTAATTGTCCATGTTAGGTAGCCATATTATTGCTATCCCATTGGGAAGGGTCTTTGTATTGCAAATATTTTTTGCTTAACACTATTCCAGAATCAGAAAGCATCACACTTAACACATGATGAACATAATAATCAGCAAGACGGGGGGAATTATCTTTGTAACATGGCATGAAGATTCCTCTGCCAGGTTTCATATGAATAAACAGGAGCTAATACAGTCAAGAAGTCCCTCTGCTCTCCTCTCTCAGGAAGCCCTCAGCCAAGCCCAGGACAGATTTGATGCCTGATGGAACAGGCATTTTTCTGGAACTTGCTAGTTGAGTCAGACAGAGAATAAAGAGCTCCTGTAAAGGTCTTTCTGCTCACTGGAGCATGGTGGAGGAGGGTCCACGCAGTGCACAATAATAAGGCACCCACCCACTAGCAGCACTCAGTTTGGGGAGAGTTACAGGATCTATAGTTCTGGAGTGGCCTACCAAGTGTGCACAAGGGCACAATTTCTTCACAGAGCATTTGAAAGTACTTTCTCCTATTCATAACTGGACATAATCCAAAAAATTCCAAATACTGCAGTCCTCCATGAAAGAGGATTACCATCCTATGAATGGTTCGGATCCTTGTCAGTGAAAGAAAGTGAAGATTACGAAAATAAAATTAATTACCAAGTTCGATTTTCTTGCAGGTATCTTGAGTTGAGTTATTCTTTAGCCCTAACAGCATAGTTATTATCATACTATGGACAAGAACAACAACAAATAATTCTGTCTTCTGAATTAGTTCCAGCGAATGAGTCCCAAATATACTCTATTCTTCTAGAAAGGGAAAAGGAGAATAAATAAACTTGAAAAAAGTAGTTATCTAGTTGATACAACTTACCATATTTCACCTGTGCAATGTCACCAACTACTATCTCTGCCACTGGGATTTGGATAACCTGTCCACCTCGGACAACAGTAAATTTCTGTTCCTGCTCAATACGACTTTGAAGCCCACGAAACTGCTTCTCCTTGCTCCAGTCATTAAAGGCAGTGACAAGTACAACACAGATAACAGAGAGCAGGATGGCAGCACCTTCAATCCAGCCAGCTTCAGCCTCACCTTCATCTTCAGCTCCTCCTGTTGCAGTGCCACATCCTGCAAAGACAACATCAAGAATCATTCAGTCAAGCAAAATCAGATTGATCTTGTTTATCACAAGGAAACCTTGCTGTAAAATGGCAAAAAAATTAAGTAGCAGAGTTGCTTTTCAAAGTAGTGTCTGCTAAGCAAGGCATGGAAGAATATAGAATAAGTAGAAATGAAGATGTCTGAGGAAATAAGTTTAAAAATCAAAAAAAAGAAAAAATATCTTTTAATTTTTCTAGTGAGCAAGTTATCCTTGGTAAATGCAAGCCAAAGCAATGGGTAAAGAAGACACCAATTCTGTTATCAGATAGAAGGATTGACAGCTTCACCTGAACCATCAAGCACTTCCAGAAATCAGGAGGACTTATGAAGAGTAGAAAGAAAAACTAAAACAGTAAGTAACATAAAACAGTTGCAAGACATAGGATTAAATTAAAAAAAAAAAAGAACCCAATCTGAGCATAGGAGCCTCCTGAGTGACAGAGGGAGAAAATTAAAAGATTTATTTTCATAAAGGACTGCACTATGCTGGCATTTGACTTCAGTTTTCCTTCTTCCCCAGGTACCAGGGAGTCAGCAGCTTAGCAACTGTGTTGCTTCCATCTAAGACTAAAGCTGAATTTTGGTACATTCATCACCTGTCACTAGATGGAATTAACAAGCAACCTGATCGCTATTTTTAAACTAGAAAGATTTTCCTGTAACATAAGCACCATAATTCATTAATCAGCTGAATCATTACTCATGTGTGAACAGTAACAAAATTACCAAAAAAGTCGAAGGTGTATCAAAGACTGAACCTCTATTAATAAAGTGATCAGAAGAAAATTAAAATAAACTGACTTTTTACTTGCTGTAGTTTCAACTTGGACCCAACCTAACTGCCCAGAGAACAGGCTCTCTTAGCAGGGCTGCCCTTAGGCGTCTTTACATGCAGTACAAGAACGTCGCTGAAGATATCATTCTTATAGCACCCAAAAAATAAAGCAATTTTTTTTTTTAATTTTAGTACCTTGAGTTGCTTAAAATCAGTCACAAATGCAACTCAACAAACTCATAGGTGCAATTTCTCCCTTCAGCAGAACATTACATATGGGAAGCAGTAATGAAATTCGTTCTGTTTAACCTTTAAATCATCTTAATTGGACCATGTTAGATTTTAGATTTCTTTTCCAAATCAGTAGATTCACTTTTGCCTTGAGCAGATTAGGCAGTTTTCCAGTGCACAGAATTGTTTTAGCAAATATAAGACAAAAATTCACTACTCTTTTTCATTAGAGATGATTCAGAAGTCTCAAAAACATCCCATTCTTTCTAGCAGCGTGCTTCCTCAACTATTTCTCACAAAAGAAACACAGCCTAAAATAAAAACAAAGATTGCTTTTATTTCCTTTTCAGATTTTAAAATCCTCACTGGTTGAAATTTAACCTAGCTTGCATAGAAGTGAACATCAGCAGTTTCCCAAGGGGATCCCAGGCTAGCTCAGGGCAGGAGCAGGCAGACGGCCCCCAGAAGAGATGGGGAGCAGCACCTGGGCAGCTCAGCTCTGGGCAGCTCCATGGGCTGGTGTTTGTTGACTTCATTCTGTAGCATGCCCACCTATGCTTTCACTGAAAATCTTTGATTTCTGCATAAAGCTTACTGATAGTTTATACCGTGCTGTTTTCCACCAGAACAAGAATTAACCATTATGTAACACTTAAAGCACTCCAGTTTTAGAAATCGGCCATTTGAAAGACACAAGGTGTGCTTTTGTTCTTCATTACAAGGAACCCATTATGCCTCTAGACATAATTTTGTTGTTGTTGTTACCAGACGAGCAGAACAGCCTCTCACTGCAGCAGAAAGCTGCCAGTTTTGAGAAGGGCATTGCTACTGTTCCAAAGAACCAACAGGCCTTGTCGCTGCCTTTGAGATGTGTCAGGGAAACAAAACGCCTGTTAGTGAGTGCACTCAAACCCAGTATTGACACGATGCACCTTGAATAGTATTTCTGTTAAAAAAAAAAAGTCTGATGGACAGGTATAAAATAAAAATAGACATTGACTTCAGCAGTGAAATTAACTGTCTTACCACCTTGCTTCTACATTACTACAAGCAATACCAGATGACTGAACCAGATGGTCTTTGAGGTCCCTTCTAACCCAAGCCATTCTGTGAATACCATTCCCACTACCTTCATATAACCAGAAAAACTAGTCTAACACAGAATGTAATACCAGATGCTACAATTAAGATGAAAGGAATTGTGTTTATCTGCCTCATAGATGATGCACAAGCAAAGCACATGCTTCACTCTTCATATTATGGCTAAAGAAACGTTTGCAGGAGAGAAATGTGGAGGAGACAGACTGAACTTAAATCACGTTCTTGGAAAGCATCCCCAAATCTGACAAGCTTCTGCACTGACTGATGATTCATGATTCTGGCTTTAAAAATGCTGAGAAAATTCTCCAAAATCTAATGGAAATTATAAAAGTTCAAACGTGCTTCATTTATTTTCTGTTGATTCAGTCAGATGACACTAAATTCAGATGGAAGGAAGGCGTGTGGAGGGAAGGAAGGAATTCCTGGAGAGAGCCAGGAGCAGGGAGATTAATTGGTAGGCATGGTCGAAAATAGAAGTTAGCCTTTTAGATGGGTGGAACAGATTGTGTTGCTTTATGGATGTTAGAATCCTTTTTGGTTGAGATTCAGTGTAGTTTCTATAAATAAACTATAAAAAAGTGTTGCTTATCCAGGTTATCTGACACACTAACATTTAAATTCAGCCATAGAGGCAATAGGTAGCCTGAAGCAGACAGCTCACACTGTTTTTATTCAACACAACTCAAGATATAATAGTAAACCAGGATAGGAGGGACATGAGTTGACTTCTTGGTGGTGCTCTTCTAAGCACCACAAACGTGCATGTGCCCGTCTGCTCTTACTGATGCCCTCACTCAATCCCAAATGCCAGATGAAAGGTGGGTCCAACCTACCAGGAAAGAGCAGTACCTCACTACCAGCACGTTCAGGTTAGGAGGAAGCAGAATTTGATCTACATAACGACCATGAACGTAAAGCATTAGATATCCCCAAGCTTAAGTAGAGATTAAGAAAGGCGTTTGAATATCTAAAATTTTAGGTAGGTACTTTTAACAACAATTCAGAATTGGTGTTATGCTTATTGTGGATGTAACCTAACGAAGCTACAATCAGGACATTGGTTTTGCTTCCTGCAGTCCCACAGAAATTAAACAGGATGAAAGTGATTGATAAATTAATGCCAACTATGAACATCATTCTGAATATAGGAATAAACTGTAGGCACTTCAAGGGAATAAGCTGCCTAGCATTTACAAGTAGGATTTCTGAACAGATTTTTTTTTAATGGAGATTTACAGATGGTGTGAAACCATCAGTCATATGTGAGTTTTCGGGAAGAAACTGTCTGTGTACATAGTTAAGAAGGATAAGTGCTTTTTTTGTCCTATCTTGTACTATCTTGTAGATAGTTATCAGCTTGTACTATCCTCCTTTCCATATGCAGTGTGTACAGATACAGGGAAAATAAGGAGTACAAATAAGACAGAAAAGAGGAAATAATAACATGCTTAAGTAGAATATGCAGAATACAGTTTCAAGCATCTAATGTTTATTATAAGTGCTCATCTAAGCCTCTAAAAATTTTGTTTAGGTCTATTATGCTTTCACAGGAGAGTACTTGGTTCCTGATGATACTGAAAAATATGCCTGAGATTTTATTATCGAAAGGTGCAGACTGAAAAGCATCACAACAGTATGTTTAATGTGCATGTGTGATGTTTTATTCCAAAATTTCATTCCAGAACAGTGAATTGTGAAGTACTCATTTGAACTTATCTTTAACATGGGTCCTATCTGTCAGAAAGTTAAATTTCTAAAATGTAAACAGGTCTTTAATAGGAAGCTATTTTCTGCCGAACTATGAACATATGCCGTGTGTGTCATTCCCAGAAGTCTCATCCGCACGAGATGGAAAATACATGCTCAGTTTGAAACTGCGGTTACACAGATCTGACTGCAAGTCAAGAACGTGAAGGGCTGTAACTCCCTTGGCATAGAAAAAGCAGATGAGGTCACAACATGGATTAGTTTATCCAAAAAGAGCGTGCAGGAACGTACAGGTGAGCCAAACCCCGGTGGAGCAGTGGAAGGACCTGACAAGATGGCCTCGAAGAGCGTTCAGAAATACAAATGGGGACAGACATGACTGTGTCCTTCACAAACTGTCTCAAGGGAACACCACCAGAAACTTGGGGAAAAAGAAGAGAATTGTAAAAGCTTAAAATTTGACCAGAAATAGGTAAGTTAAAGCTGTTGAAAGAGGTTTCTACAGAAGGCAGATGAAGAGAAAACAGAATCTGAAGGTGAGAAAGGTTCAGGAAAAAAGGTGGAAAGTAATTCAAACCAGCACATGTGGTCAGTTCATCTGAAGCCACAGCAACCTGGGCTTCAGCCGCATCAGAGACTGCACACAACCTGGCTGCAAAAGCCATGGGCTGAACAAAGACACCCCAGAGCCTGGAAAGCCGAGCGCTCAGCCTGTGCTGGGCCCTTCTCTGCACCTCCCTAAATGCCAGTAACTTCCAAATTAGCCCAGAAGCCTATTCTGCATGAGCAATACTTTAATTGTATGTAACACCAAGAACAGGATAGCGAGGAATTGGATGTTAAAAGGGAACTGCACCATGGAAAAGATTTGAATCCACGTGTTTCAAAAGGGAAAGGTGAGAAAGGAGAGGGAGGTATACAAGAGCAGGTTAAAGCACATCAAAAAAGCAAGCAGGGAACTTCATTGTTACTGGCAGGAAAATCGAATTCGGTTGATGTTATTAATCATTTGAATTTGGTGAAAGAAAGAAAAGGGGAAGGGAAAAAAAAGCAAAAGGCGACACTAATAGCCAGAGAGCATCACCTGACATTCTACCAGGTGCATTTCCCGATGGAACGCTTTTAAGCTAGCAGACCTCATTTCAACACAGACATTTCTCACAGTATCTTCCAAATTAGGGCCCACACTAAAAGACACATACAAGCACTGCACAGCTAAAGTATATGTCTCTAATTCCTGAAGAGATTTCCAACAGCTATGAGGAGTTTCTTAAAGCTACTTTGAGTAGGACAGCAATTATAATTACAAACCAGACTGTCCTAGGCTGGAACATAATTTTTAAATTAAAAAAATGCACATTTTTAAAAATCTGTGAACATCTGTATTCCTAAGTCCCAACCTACAGCGCATACCTCTCAGCTGCTCAGTTCAACCTACACATTGCTATTTTTAAGCTGAGAATACCTCGTGGCATTTAAACTCCCTAGGAAAATCTTATACCACCCCCAGAGGTAATTTTTTTTAGTCAGTCAAACTGGTTTTGCCATCAAAAAGACAACAGTCCCCAGGATAAAAACTTCTCATTTAATAGCTTTTGGGAGAAGTCACTTTTCGTCAGCTGCAACTCCAGCACTGATGTTATTGCAGCAAATGGAGCAGCTCTAAGTCACAGCTTTTTTCAATATTAGAGCTGGGCTCATTGCTAACATTCTAAGTGATGTTACTTTTATCATATTCAGTTGGGTAGGAAAGGGGAAAAAGAAAAAAAGGCAGTAAATATCAAACTCCCTTCATTGGCAAGATTTTCAAGCTGTAACAGATGCTGTAATATTTATTTTTAAAAACTCCTCCTTGTGTCATATCACTAGGTGTGACATTAGCCCAAAGAGTGATTGCCATCCCCAAAGGACCAGCATCCCTCTCCCTGGCACCTGGCTGATCCCCAGCCGCTGAGCCACCTCCAACACGGGCACGGCGCGGGGCACAAGGGCCAGCAGCCAGCACCACGTGAAGAGGCAGAGCCACAGGTAACCTTACTAGAGCTTCAAAAACAAAAATTTTCTCCCTTTCTCCCATATTCTCCAAGGACTTATTCAGCTGTGAAGAACATTTCCTGGTTACTTGCAGTAAGTCAGACTGTGTTCTCCCGAAACACATTCAGCTCTGTGATGAGCCAAGCAGAAGGGATTCACTAACATCAGATGTTTACACGACACACGAGTCAGGTTTAGGGTGCTTGTGTATTCCCTGTAAGTGATTTTTGGATGCTTATTTGAAAACATATCAGAATTCTTCTCTTTATGATATTTCATTCAGTTGTATAAGAACTCCAGTGAGGCAAAAGGAAGAAAAAAAAAAGAGGAAAAAAAAGACACCGTCCCTGGAGGTTAGTTACATAACCATCAACTTTAGAGCTCAATATTAAATATTTACACATTTTCAACACAGTCATGCAAGAAAACAAATCTGTAAGCCCTGAATGCATATACATTCACACATTCCTTGGCCTGATCACAAACATTTGTGAGCAGAGAAATCTTCAGTTCAATCACCTCAACTTTATCCCTTTATCACTCAACTTGAAGAGATGCAACACGTCCAGCACAATTCTTCTGAGTAGCACCAAAGCAATGCGTTCTGTAACATCAGCTGAAGGGATGGGGCCCGAACTCCACCCAAGGCAATGGAAGGGAGGAGGACCATAAAACTATTCCTATAATGTGTCATATTTATACTCAGTTCTGTTTCCTTTTGTTGTCAGTATGGGAATTTTATCACAAGTCCTGTTCTTAGGGGTTGCGAGGTAAAACCTTGAAATCTGATTGCTAGAGTTTTACTGTGCATTGCTCAGTGCCAAAAACATCTGGAAAATGCATATATAAAGTCACATATCCAATGGGTAAAACACTGTTCTCAAATGTAAGCCTCAAGCCAAGAAAGTTGCTTTGAGATTATAAATGTGAGTTCAAGTACAGCCACCACCAACACTTGTAAGGCCATATCCCAGTGGACTTCTATTATGGAATTAATTCTCTTGGAGAACTTCTTCCCGGAAAATAAGTGAGAATATTTTATATTTCATCCCAAAGTTCTAAATCTCATTACCTCATGTCCCCAGTTGAGAGTTACGTAGTGCTTGGCACCCTTGAAATCTATCTAACGAGCAACACCTAAAAGCAGCTCAGTTATGTCCATGATCTCTGCACATCTCTAATGAAGGGAAAGTATCTATGGGACTTAATTTTTTGCAGTCCAACACAAATTTGTAGAAACCAGATGTAGGTCACTTTGTATTATGACACAATTATTTCCAGGTCCCATATGACACAATGTGCACATTTTGCACTTCACAAGTTCTTAATGTGTTGTTACTGAAGCCAGTTCAAGCCTAAAATTTATGTCATTCATCACTATCAGTGGCATCCAGTGATCAGCTTGCTCCTTCAGCACACTTTGTAAACAGCACAGAACAGACATTTTTGATAGAGTTGACAGCACTCCTTGGACAAATGCTTGACTTCAGAAAACTGATGTTCCACTTCATTCCATCTGAATTTTACATTTGATGGTTGTTTTTCTTTTTTTTTTTAAAACCTGAATCCATGATGCATGCAGCATCATTTCCATACTTCTTTTAGACTTAGCAGTTCTTGGGCAGAGAGTGATACTTAAATGCAAGGTATTACAAGAGTGCAATAAAAATATCAAATTTACACTAAAAAAAAAAGGGGGGGGGG
>WBMW01001381.1:150309-178133 GCA_013396635.1 Penelope pileata
GCCACCAACAGTTCCAATAACCATTGGAAGAGCAGAACCTCACCAGTTCTATTTCATTTAAAAAAAATGATGGGTCCAAAGGAAGTAGAGAGAAAACAGAGTAAGACAGACAGACAGAATTTATACCCAGCCAGAAATATGGAAGCTGAGAATCAAGGAGTTTGCAATCAGGAAGCTTCAGAAAAGGCAATACCTACTAAATAAAACCTTAATGTGACTTTGAATAATTTACAAGCAGGCCACTTGTGAGCATTTTAGGATATGGTAAAAAAACAAAAGAAAAGAAAAGAGAACAGCATATTACAAAACAACCAATGCAATATATTTTCACCTCAACACTTATAAAAGAGCAATTACATTCACTTAATTATCTTTTCAGTAAACATGTTTACTATGTAGCTCAGTACAAATTTGCAAACCAAGTGTCTTCACACATCATCAAAAATACTTATCCCACAATAATAAACAATCATAAATGCTTCACGGGCATTGCTAAATTATGAATGAAAAGTTTTTGAAAAAGTGGAAAAGACAAAATGATGAAATTTAAGAGAAGATTTGACTATTTAGTTCTTCCAGTAATTAATTATTTTGATGTTTATTTAGAGAACTAAAGACCTCCAGTCAGAGACTAAGGTTTCCAGTAAGGTTTAATCAATTCCACAGAGCCTAAGAGGTCTTTGTCTACCCTGTGATGCCCTAATTATAACAATGAGCTTCTCTAGCAAAGATACAGCTTACAAACAGCTCATGTATCTGTTAGCATAACCTGTAAATATTCTGTTAAAAAATATATGCTTAATATTACTTACCTGAGTCTATAGATATATTGAAAAAATATATTTACATTTTCAGAAACATCTCAGTTCAGTCCAAATATCAGTGTCCAGCATGACGTTACTGGTTAAGGCTGAAGGTTTATTTGGGTTCACCCAAGATGTATTTCTTAATGCAGTTAAGAAATTCTCCAAATATAAGTCACTATTCAAAGAATGCAAACAAGGTGTGTGAGTCCTAACCTCAAAGACACTTGGCTCATTCTGTTTAGACTTTTTTTTTCCATGAAAAACCCTGAGAAAAATGGAACCTTGGTTCAGTTGCAATGCAGAATAAAAATACGTACCAAAAATTAGCAGTGACATTTTGTTTAATGCGCAGCCTTGATACCTACAGTAAGGGTTTCTGGGGATAACTCCCAACTGATTCGACTGTACCTGAAAAGTGCCTAAGTTCAGACTGCATCAAAAACAGAGCAAAACAGTTACAGCAATGAAGAACATGGGGCACAAATAAAGGACTCCCTTCAGATGATGTTTTCCAAATGTCAGAGCTACGGGAAAACTGAATGTAAAAGACAAACTCAATTTGAAAGATACACTTACTAAATTGAATTAATAATGTAGGAGACTGATCTCAGATAACTGCATGGGTTTTGAATCACTTTACTGGAATCAAAATATAAGTGGCACTGGCTGACTTGCAGCAAAAAGAGGGAAAAGAATGCATAATTCACCATCATGTATTATAAGACCATACCTGGAATAGGTATATACAAAATTATAGGAGGAAATCAGAATTTCTGTGAGCTTGGATATCAGCAGCAAAGTGGCTGCCTGTATGTGACATTTTTTTTAACTTGGATAAGTTTAAATAAGTAAGATTTAGAATTCTACTCTTGCAGTTAAAAAAAGAAAAAAAATCATGCATAGGGTACACTGCAACTACTGGGGTAAAGTTATCTTAGAACAGCTTTATTAAGTACAGATGGGCAACTTCGGGCCTGAGCACACTTCTCTAGAAAAAAAGATGTAGAATCTCGAGAAAATATAGCTCATTTGGAGTTTCAGCCACCGAGGCATTCTTTGTACAAACAAGTCGGAACTTAAAGCTGCGGTCATTCCACTTAGGCTCTAGAAAAAGGAAGAATGTTCCCACTCGTCATGTAGCAGTCCCTGAAGATCTCCAGTCCTTCCGAAATACAGCCGGATGGAGAGGAGCATCTGAACACTGCCTCAGCTACCACTCCCAGCACAGAGCACCAGGAAACACAGAAGTCCATGAAGATACATAAATGCTTCACTGCAAAGCTGGCCATCATCAAGGAACTTGACTTTAAATAGACTTTTCCCCCAACTATAACCCTAAGAAAAAAATTAAAATTAATATAGGTCAAAAAAAATTTCCCAAATACATAATCTGACGGAGAGCTTTCTTGCTTACACTTGTACTAAATTCTTATAAGCAAAGCCCATTCTCTTTGTCTGAAGCAGAACAATCAGAAGAGCAAATTCTCAAAGGAAGTTTCAGGGTGGCATCTGCCTGCAAAATGAGTGCTTGTCCTGTTCCATCAGGCTTTGGTTGTGTTCTAATACAAACAGCATGCACTCCCAAAAATATTCCCTTAATCATTTCTTGCTTTCAAACGAGATGTTCCAACTATGATTTTACAGATATTTAACAAAAATGCTACCAAAAATCTGCAAGACTCTATTGAAAAATGTTGGCTTTGCCTGGAAAACCTGACAGAAATTTCATCAGGGCTCCTGAAAAGTCAGATGGGTGCACAGCCTGAATTTGTGACTGCTTGCTGATGCGCTTCTTCATGCATCCTAGATCGCTTGAAGAGGAACTGTCACATTCCTGTAACATACAAGCCCTGCAGAGAGAGTATAAGGTTACCAAGAACAGGTTACTGATTTTAATAGAGCTCTTCAAAGTAATTCATGGATTCTCAGAAGTCCACAGACCACAGCTTGAAAGCCACTGGTTAAGAACATTTGCACTTGAGTAGGCTTGAGCAACCTAGCCCAGCTCAGATACTGCAAAACCAGAAAATATAACCAGTGCTCTCTTGAGCTTAGGCTATGCCAACATATTATAGAGCCAGGTCTTGAACCACCTCCACCTCTCTCCGAGCTGTTACTCCATCATTCCTCAGTCATATTCACAAAATGAGGAGAATCAGGTAGAGGAAGATATGGAAGATTTATAGACCTCGACCACAAAACCAGCTCATGAACTGCAGTGTTTATTATTTAGTATTTATCCCTCATCTTCATTACTTTGTGCTATAAAGCTCTAAGAGGTGAAAATTTGTGTTAGTAAAAGATTAAACATTATATCATGATGTCTTGCATCAGATGACATTAAAAAGTTCAATGAACACTAGCAAATATTGTGCCCATATAGAAGTAGATTTGCAGTACAAACCAATGGCTCTAAGGAACTGTGCTTCTGGATCACATTTTCAGCTTAGTTTTATCCCAAAGCAGACATCCAGTCTGTGCAGTCCCCAGAAGCACTCCACAACGTGGAGCAAAGCATGTTAACTGGGTACAAACTGGAGATGGAATTTCTGAAGTACTCCAGGGATCCAAACCAAAGCACATACACTCAAAGCAAGCTAAAGCTGCAGGTAATTAGGATACCCTCCATTTAGAACATATATTTTACATATGAATTTTGGTTCCAACAAACTCATTTAGTTTTTAAGACTCTTACGGATGCTTTCTAGAAAGAGGATGAACTACTCACACAGTAACAGAAATAAATCAGAATTGTTTGCACTGATAATTTTCTGACAAGAGATAATACACGTGTATATGAAATCGTGAAAACATGCATATATCAATGCACAGAGATGCACATTCTTAAAAACCAGCATAATTTAGTGCCAGTACACCCAGTAATCACTCTGCCATGTCAGGGGCAGCAGCTGCAGACCAGACTTCATTGCCTGTGCTTTACCCCTGGCTGTAGGGCTCAGCAGCTCAGGGCTCGGTCTGCTCCCTGCTGATAAAGATTTAAAAGAAAATGTCAGGCACACCTATGCAGATCTGAAGTTGAGAAATTTCAAAATTATTTTCCCAAGGTGCCAGTTCAATGCCTGACTATACAGGCACGTGCATATACTTCATGCTGATTTTTAGGTGTTTTGTCTCAAAGACCTGTTTCATTTTTAGTGGTTTTATCCAGAAAAACAGAAACAGCAAAGTGCTATATATCTGCCTTGTCACCACAGCCTTGGTGTTTAAAAGGTTATACCTGCTTTGTTTCAGCCATCTGTGAGTAAACATTGTTTTCCAAAGAATAATTTTCCAACCAACATGAACCATGAGCTCATGCAGACTTTGTTTTTTCACATAATTTGTTTGAATTCATGCAGAATATTGGGCAAACACCACCCTCCTTTGAAACTGTCAATCCTATAGCTTGATCCAAAAATGCTTTTAATTAAAAAATAATGAATAGGTGATTTTGATAATTTGAAACATACCTGAGGTGTTAAAACTGCTGAACTAAAACTGATTTCTGGATTCACAATCAAATAATGTAATCAGTATTGCTGTACTTTATATAGTTTTATTAACTTTTGGCAAGACAGATGTGAAATAAAACAAGGCAACCTGTTTAAATGCTTACAAGAGACATTTGGGCTATTCACCAGGAATAACTGTCTCACTGCATGGACACATAAATTATCTACGAAAGACACAAAATTTCCATTACTGGAAACTTGGAGAAATAAGTATGATAAATTTCTGTCTAGAATGGCTTAAGTATTGTTGATAGTGCTTTTGAGTATGAGGACAGACTAAATGACCTCAAAGATCACTTCAAATAAGTTTTCTCATATTCTGCCTCTCCTTGTTTGCCTCTGGATGCTTTCACCAGGCTGTGGATTAACCAGGAAACAGAGGAACAGAGGCTGCCGCACTCTGATTTATGCGCCCAGCACTCATCTCAGCACAGCACTCCTTATATGGGGAGTGCAGGGGAGAACAAAGTAAATACAGCCTTGCTGAGCTGCATAGGATGAAAAAAAGTTCAGCAAGGCTTGCTCTCTGCTGGAGCTGCAGCCCTGCTGCCTGGCTGGGTGTGGGGGCTGATGCTCAGCTGCCTCCTGCGCTGCATCCCTTGCAGTTCCTGTCTGCAGGCTGCACAGCACCTCTGTGCCAACCCACAGAGCCAGCCAAGCTGATGGGACCTCCCAATATCCAGCAAACTGCTCAGCATGGATTAGCAGGAAGACGCCAGCTTAGGCAGGTCTGTTACTCTCCTAGCACAGCACAGCAGAGGGGCACTGAAGCAGCTGCTGCAAAAAGTGCTGCAGCCTTTGCTCTCTCTCTGCAGATGGGGTTTCCTGAGTGCCAGGGTGCAAAACCCCGCAGAGGCTCAGCAGGCTCAGTTTATCTCCCACCAAGCTTGGCAGCTACAAGCACCAGTGGGGGCCAGACTGCGTGGCTCTATCAACAAACCACCAAACCACCCTTGCATGAGGCTCTTTATGAGCCCTTATTACCCAGGACTCTCCAGTTTATACTTTTTGAGCCCTAATCCTGAATTTGCCCTGTCTTTTGAATCTAGGAAACAACCTAAAAGGACAAGTCTTTCAGAAATGAAATAGCGTAGCCAGCTAATGACTTCTTCATGATAACTGCCTTTTACATGCACTGGAAGACAGCAAGGTGACTGACCTGCATGAGTTCGGACACACCCATAATAGCTTCCCTGTGCTCTGTTCCTGCAGTTACAACTTGCTCCAAAGTACAATTTAGGGCAAGGATCAAAAAGCAAGATACTTTCTTAGGCAAACTCTTAAAAGAACTCATTCCTTCAAGAAAAGAAACAGATTGGGCTAATGTCACTGGAAGCCATATGCTGCTTCACCTCATCCTCGCTTGGGAGGAAGGTTAAATGGTGGGGTGCTGGCAGAACAAGCTGTTTGTAAGAGGGCAAATACTTCTGTTTCTCCTGTTTTCCAGGATGCCAACTGCTTCATCACTTGCACTGACAGACGGCTTCGACATTTCTTAAAATCCTTTTGCAATCTCATGGTTTAATTTTTATGAAGAACGATGAAAGTACTGGAGTGTTTGCAACACCATTCAAACTTTGTATTGATAACTCTGAAGTTAATCCATACTTTGAGATTCATCCAATCTATATAAAAATGCTTTTTCTTAATATATGCACTTCTATCATCTCAGCTTCTCTCGGATTTTCTCCGTTGGCCATCACAATTAAAACCTCTAGCACACTGACAGCTGGATCAGTGTTACTTATTCAGTAACAAGGACGATAAGGATTCCTATTAGGATAGATCAGCTTTTAAGGCTGCACTGCCCTTACACCCCCTTCATACAGCCTGTTTTTTCCATTGACTTAGTATTCCCCAGTGTCTGAAGAAGGTTATGTAACACTTAATAGGAAAATATAGGAAAAACTTTAGGTTTTTTTCAAGCTACAACAAAGTCATTTGAAAGCAGAGACAAATGGGAGGGGATTCCAAATCTGTTCTAATTAAGGACTACAATGCAATTAAATTCAAACACTCTGAAGACCCACCTGGTTTGGTACAAGATAATGCTGTACTATGCAAATGGCTAACAATTCTGAAAAATTAAAATGAGCGCTTATAGGCAGCAAATAGCACACACGAAGAATACTGAAACGGCTGCTAGATGTCCCTGCTGTGCCAGTGGGTGATTAGCTGACACTGACAGCGAGAATCAGAAGACAGTTCAGCTGTTCCCTCGACCTTTTGAGACATACAAGAGATTTGAAAATGTTTGCTAATTATTGCAGGTTTTGTCAGCTGCAACAGACTTCAGAAAATGTTTTAGCTAATTGTTCAGGGATGCAGGGTTGCTTTGGTTTTCCTGTTTTTTTTTTTTTTTTTTTTTTTTTTTAACTGACATAGCTGATGAAGCAGGGTGGCAAACCAAAGCTCACATCACTGCAAAGTACTAAAATGAATGACTTTCAGCTCGTTGCCTTTCACAAGGCTTCATATTGTCCATATTGCCTCTTGCTTTATGGTAAGTACATAAAGAGATATTGGATATTCTTCGTATAAAACACTGCTCGATGACTTTTTTTTTGGTGCACACAAGTTGTGGAATCACTATTGTCTCAAAGTGGGCTTCAAAATTGGGCCTGCCAAACGACTTACAGCTCCTTATTGTTAAGTATTGATATTTTAGGAGATCTGTAAAACAACAAATGTTGACCTCAAAAGCTGGATTTTTATGCTGCCTGCATTTATGTATTGTAACACACTCTGTGCTATCACACGCAGAATGATTTCGAAAAAAGACTGAGATTTAAAGTTGTCACAAAGAATACAGAATTTATTCAGCTGATTCATTTCCAACATTTCTGATTCTCTCTCATTAATCAAATATACTGCATGAATATTAACGAAATCCAGGGAGACAGATTTTTAGAGACTGGGAGACATATGCAACATCTTCCGTGGCCTACTGAATTCAAATGTGAAGGACAACGCATAATGACATTCCAAGTGGGGACTGTATGGGTAACGACTGACAAACGCTGCATTAAAGCATCCAATTTATATTCAATTACACTCACTGCATCTTGCTAAATGAACTGAACTCCTCACTAGATGAACTGAGCTCCTCCCTCGGAGGATGGGTCAGGATTTTCATGTGGTTATTTATCTGAGGTTACTTTTAATTACTTGTAATCAAATTTCTTTAAAATTCTTCAATAACTACTGCTCTTACTCCAACTTCTTTTAAACACCTGCTTGTCTCCTAGGATCATTTAAGAAAAGGGGACACAGGTATTTCTTGTTTGAATTGCCCTGGGTGTGCTGGCGGCCAGCAGGTCGGCTGTGAGCCAACCCCTGTGGTTCTGTGACACTGGGATCCATACAGAGCTTTGCTGCTGCTCACTGCTAGTGTTAAGGTAATACAAATGATCAAAGTTCATACAAAGCAATAAAAACAATGCGTTTACTTTTGGCAGGAACTGATTGTACCGTATCACAGGATGTGACAATCCCAAGCACTGTTTCCAACACCAGATGAGCTGGCAGTGCTCCTGCAGAGCTCACCCTGCGATTCGCTTCATCTCCAGTTTGCTTCCTGCCCAAAAGACACCTGTGTGTTTCTTCTGAGCCAGTATGCGTTTGCACCTTTCAAGGTTTCCCCAACAGGCTTTTTTTTACTTACACAATTTAAGAATAAATTAATTTCACCAAAAAAAGTAAAATTTATAAAGCACTTATATATTCAACTTACAGTTGAATTGAGCTGAAACTGTGAATTTTTCTACCACCTGTCCCCCAATCCAAGAACAAAGCAGATATTTGTGCTGATGTTTTAAGCATTCAACAGAGTGCTATTTCCTTAGGTAGGTAGACTTGCATTTGTCCTGAAAAATATTAAAACTTATTTACATTTTCATATTTACGAGTTGCAAATATTTAAAAATGTGACCAAGACACACATTGTTAATCTGTTTTCTCCCAGATAAAACCTTCCAATTCTGTGCTTTAAATTGTTAAAAAAATAAAAAATTAAATAAAAAAATAAAAAAAGAAGAAAACGCAGAAGTCTACTTTGTAGAAAGGGAGTATGAGAAGTTTGTGATCTGAGTAATAATTCTAAAAGAGAAAAATGCTTCTGTGAAAGGAAGGAAAAAAAATAAGAATTGGATGCTAAAGGAGTGAGAGACTCCAAATATCAGCTACCTGGAAATACTAAAATGAATGTAGTTTTGCCACAACTAACGGCTAAGAAAGAAAGAAGGGAAGCAAATCACATATTAAAAGGCCAGGAAGAGAAAAGAATTTTTGTCAAATCCATGGTCAAGTTTCCCCACTGTGCACGGCAACTCAGAAACTCTTTTTCCTTCCTTTCCAATGTTGCTAGAATTACAGAGCCTGCCTGCTCTTCTGCTCAGCCCCAGCGTTCATCCTCGTGGGGATGCTGGAAAGTGATGCACTGCTTTCCTTCCAAACAGAAAGGAAACAAATCTCTTGCATGCCAATAAATTGAAGAAATTAACCTCGAAGAGTTGTCCCCAGGGCAATCCAGCTGTGAATCGTTATTTCTTGTGATGGGGCCAAGATTTTTGTTAGGTTTTTTTTTGTTTGTTTATTTTATCCTTCCCTCTCCATTGTCCCATATTCTTAACATGCTTCTGATATCTGCTGATTCGGCATGGCAGGCTGAGGTTTATATCCTCCAACTTTCTCTCTATGCAGAGAAATGTGTGCAAGAGCAGATGACAAACCCTGCATATAAATCTGAAGATCATAAGAAACAGGTATAGGAGCTTGGTTGACTTGCAAATCTAGACAATGTGTGGGTAGAAATTACCCTTGGGCTATAAACAAATAAATAAAGAAAAAGAAAAAATAATTTATGGAAACAGTTCAAAGCTGGATGGGAAACTTCAGTGGGTTATACATGCAAATACAGAATAATTAATAGAATTCTTAACAGGGCCCTTCGAGTTGTATCAGAAAGGCAGTACGTCTTATTTTCCCTGGAGGCAGGGAATGTCTGCTGTGTCACCAGAGCAACATTCCCCGTAGAAGGCTAGATGGCACGTGAAAAGCAGTGATACCACAAACTGATCTAAGGAATGCAAAGATAAGTGCTTGAACCATGGAACAATTTTGTAATAACAGCATTTGGAAATGTTTTGAAGGAATAATGTCTTAATTGCATGTTTGTACTTTTTTTTCTTTAATGCAAGAAATTCTCTAACACCAATAGGTGGTGGGGAATTGGGACAGCCAACATCTTTGTAAGAGAACCTCAGCTGAAACCCAGCAGAGAGCCTACTGCAGCTGTTCTGCTCCAGCAGAATTTGTAGGGAACTTGCGAGGAAAATTGGACTGACCTGAGTCAGCTGAAGTCCGCAAAAAATAAATATGTATACCAGTACAGACTACAGAGTGGATAAAAATCCATGCTAGCTAGTACTCAGTTTAGCACTTCCATTCCTAAGAAAGGTTTCTTGCCAGCTGTTTTATATTCTTTTACATATATGCATATATGAAATATTTACATTTTTTCACTTCCTTCTGCAGTTACTTCCAAGTCTCTTTCACTGTGACTTATTTCTGCAGAATTGCTCAATATGATGAAATGCCAAGAGACATATTTTTACTCATGTCTTTGCAGGCATTAACACAAGAGAACAGAATTTTGGATCTTAAGCAACAGATCTGTACAAAGTGAAGGCAAGTTGCTTGGTTTTTTGTCCCTTTAAGACTGAGTCTTAGAGTTTTGGTCTGAACAGTACATAGATATCTTTGCTTCTTCTATCATAGATATCTTTTGTTGAGGTATTTATACCCGTTTGGCAGATCCACCACTGATGGGCCCTGTTGGCACATCCATTTCCACGTCTGACTGTGACCTGCTGTCCATTCCATCCGTACACACGTATTGCTCAAGCGTCACATATAGGGAGCATGAGATTTGCTAGATATGCACAGAACAGTTGTATCATGAGTGCAATGAGTGCTGTCATGGCCACGAGGCTTAGCATGGAAATAAGATAAGCAGCCATCTTCATGGGAGCTGTGGAACAGCTGCACCTTCTCTCCTACAGGGATGCCCTTTCTGGTTTAAATCAGTTATCACCCTGTTGACAAAGCAGCGGGGTACATTATAGGAATGGTAAGGAAATGCCTGAATGATGAACCCATGGAAATATTATCTTCTGTAAGGGAACTAAGTCACAAGAGGTCAACAGGCATCCCTGCTACAGCCCCAAGGAGCAACACGAAACCACCAAACAGTTTAGAGCAACTGACTTGAAAGGACCGAATTTCAGGGTGCCATGCCCTGTTTCTGTGTTTGTTCCTGTTCATTAAGTCATTGCTTGAGTGAGGGGAAGGCTAGCCCAGCCAAACCTCTGCCGAGCACTGCCATGCCAGGTAACTGACCATTGAGCTGTGCTTTCAGTAGAGAGCTTTGCCTTGGCAATTCTAACAGAAACCGCCTCAGACAAAAAGGCTTCTCCTTTTTCCCCCACTTAAGCTGCAAAGAACTGCACGCTTGAAATAGATGTTATGCCTGTGGCTTCACATGGACTGGGACATTAGAACAACTCACTTCAGGCTACTTTTTGCCTCCTTTGTAATTCACATAGGGAAACAGAATTCAAGGAAGAAAAGTCACATTCGTGGTCACATTCACGTAAACAGAAAATGGTTGTCAGGTGTTGACATTTGTGTATTCTGCAACAGGAGGCACCTGTGAAACAAAGCCTGAAAGAAGGCAACACGGGAGAGGATTCAAGGCTTAGAATTCACCAGTGAAGGGGTTAGCAGAGAGCTGAGAACTTTTAACCCGTTCAACAGCAGTACAGATGAGGGATGCACCAAGCCTGGGCAGCACTGCTGGCTTGCAGGGCAGACAGCATGGAGGTGGCTCCAGAAAGGCACAGAAGAATTACAGATTGCAATTAAGTCATTCCTGCAATCAGACCTGATGAAGAGTTTCAGCAGAGATCTAAGGGGAAGGAGGCGTAGAGTGAATGCAACTCAGAAAATAATTGACTTACTTTACTCAAGACAATACCAAACCGTGGTAGAGACATTTGGAAATGCAACTATACTTCAGCCAGAGGACTCAAACTCTGTTTATGTATCAACATCTATAGATTAAAATGGAAAAAAAATTGTCTACTAACACACAGGAAATAAACTTTTGAGCACCTGCCTAATACAGCAAAACACACCAACATTGTGCATACATCAGGCTCTACCATTAAAAGGCTCCTGAAGCAGTTCATGCTAACTTTTTTTCTGGACATGTGTATTTTATCCTGTACTCCTCCTTCAAATGCGTCAGGAGAAAAGCATTTTGCACTCAAACTGCAGAACCCACTTAAATACTGACTCTGCTACATCTTCAAGACTTAAAGTGGGATTCAACTGTCTAAAAAGAAAATTTATCTGTTCTAAAAAAAATAAACATGGCTTCAGCTTATCATATTAACTAATAAAGTCACTGGCAGATAGAGATTGGTGAAAGACACATGAATGTATTAAGTGTATGGGCAGCATACACATATGCTAGATTTAAAAAAAATACACAAGCTGGTGTTTCCCTAGCACTGTCTTAAAGTCTCTTATTTTCATGCTGTTACCATGTTGCTATCCATGCAAAGATAAGCTGTCACTCCGAGATGGTCCCAACTTTTTGGGTAGTCCTAAGTCATAAACAAATGAAATATTGGAACACAATATTGTGCCAATCGAAACTACTGAAAGAAAACAACTGGCCAGTTATAAACATGCTGCAAAATTTTAGTTCTATTGTCCTTTTCTTATTTGAGCTTTCACAAAAAGTTAGTATCAAAAAAAAATGCCCAATATCCAAATGCCAGGCATGGGGGAAATTGCACCAGTCCCCTCCAATGCTGCAAACTGGGCACAGGCAGTACCCATCTGCTCATAAATGTCTCCTTAAAAGGGACATCTACTGATCAACTATAGGTGTCCTTGGCATCAGTTTAGAATGTACTGATTTTAAAATGAGAGAATCTCCCACCTACATGCAATTGCTTAAAAAATAAAAATCAAAAAAAAAAAAAAAAGGACCAAATCTATAATGTGTTCTACAAGTTGGATTAAAGGATAATTCTCTAACTTGATCTATTCTCCCTGTGTAATGCATGGCAAAATCTTCTATGAAAAGAATTCTAAAATGATGGAGAAACCAGAGACCATTCAATGAAATGCTGTGCTATGGGAAAACATGAGCACATTTTCCCAGGCTGCACTGCTGAGCTTTTCAAACTATCCCAGAATTTCAGATGTGTCATACATTCCCATGGGAAAAGAAACATTTTAAATACTGTATCAAAAAACAAAACAAAAAAAAAAAAACAATAATAATAGTAATAACAATAATATAAAATCATGGTCTGACGGCACAACTCCTCTCTTCCTAAAATTCTGTAACAATCCTGTTTTCAAAGTTATTTTCCTACTAAATAAACTTAATAATAAAAGGGTAGTCTGCACATTTGTGCCTAAGAAAGAAGTCTGCAGACTTGAATTCTAATTTTGTAAACCATCATTCCTGGTTTACAATGTCCCCAGGGTATCCTATTATGTCCAGTTATGAGGTAATAAAAACAATGTTTTCTTCAGTTAAAAAAACAAATGGTCTCCTTTCCCTTCTCATGCCTAAACCAGACACCTGCTGAAATCAAGAATAATATCTTCAAAGTTCAGTGAGAAAGCAACAAAGGATTCCTGATTACACATAAAGATTAAAGAATCATAAATGTGCCCCAAGAGCTATGCAGAGCTACGTGCTTGTTCTGCTTGTGAATGGGAAAGGAAAAAGGAAGGGTCTTCAAGGAAAGTGGCCAAAGGAAACTGAAGCGAATGTAAAAAGCATTTCGGGGCTATATTTAGAGGAAGGCATTCTTCGTACATTTGCCAAGCTATTCACGTCATTTCACACAGCATGTTTTATCCAGCTTTATAAGTCTATGAGAGAACAGGAAAGAAAAAATCTGGATCAGTTGCCAGAAATGGAAATCTCGCATTTCTGCAGAGGAATGAATATTTTAAGCATGTGAATTCAGGAGTGCTTTCCAAAGGAGGGAATAAAAAAAAAGAGAAGAGGGGAAGGGGACTGTCAACCTTCTGCAGATATCACAGAAGGATTCTGCAGTTTGTGATTTAGAAGTAACATGACATCACCTCTGTTACTCGGTGTTTGCTGGGCTCATTAGCCTCAGCTACACCACCAAAAATACCAAAATGAGTGAATTTCACTAAGTTCAAGTCCTGCTCATGTTTATGTACATAGGACATATCGGTTACATAAGCCATTACATATTTTTTCTCTATGAGGCATTAAACAGTAATCTAAGGTTAGTAAACACCAACCACAAGCTCAAATGTGAAAACAGAAAGAAACACTCAAGTTTGATATGCATATTGTGATTTTTAACTCACTTAGCATGTGCCAGGAAGTTCAGTGGATTGCATAAGAAATGTCAAACATGCAAGTAATGTCACTCCCCTATGTCATGGAAATAGGAACAAAATGGAAATTTTGTGTTAGTGACCTTCAGAGGGTAGGGATGGAAGAAATTTGAGATATTGGACTTTTTTTTTACTTATATCTATACAAACAAATTCAATAAAGCATTTACCTTCATTCCCTTCTCCAGGTGGCTGGTAAAACGAAAGCCCCAAAGATATGATGGCTGCAATTTCCAAGATTATAAGAGTCACGTCCTGCAGCGCTTCCCACACTAGCTGTAAGAATGTTTTTGGCTTCTTTGGAGGGATGAAGTTTTTTCCAAAAATAAGCTTTCGTTTTTCTAGATCTGCAGCAGTGCCAGCTAACCCTGTAAATTAAAAAAAAAAAAAAAATAGTTAAAATTGCAGTGAAATATAAAATAGCTGCTTATATCTGCTTTTCTATAAATTGTTCCTTCCAGAGCAAAAATACAAGCTGTACCACCCATGGCATGTTAACAAACAGGAGATTTTCCACTTAAATTTTGCTTTTGCAAGATGACTTGTCACTACTTTCTGAACAGGACTTTGTTTAGTACTAATTCCTGTCAGCTTTAATCCTAAACAAGTCTGTGAATTGGTAGGCTTTCTTTAATAAGTCCTGTGTAGATAAACATACATATGTGTAAGCACTGACTTCTGAAAACAAATCATTAGGTCCAAGTCAGCCATATTTGGGGTGGCAGCTTGCAGTAACACCAGAAGCAGCAGCACATCTTCGTTCTGACCTCAAGCTCTTCGAAGTTCTGACTTCGAAGTAAAACAAAATGAAGCATGTCATCATGCTCTTCAGAGCAACTGCTCCTGCTGCACGCGCATTGCCCCATAATTGCTCGAATGAACTGCAGCAATGTTTTTTTCCCCCTGAAGAGACAGCCACAGTGACAGGATAGGTGTGTAAAGAACAAGGAAACAGAGGCTCCTTGAATCTGTACAAATACTTGGATTTTTGCATGATACTTCAACTTAAGGATACAACATAAGAAGGTGATGGTAGTCATGCTGAGTAGTTCCAACCTTTCACTTAGGTGTTCTCTCCTATTTTTTTTAATTATATTAAGTGTGTGCATGTCTAGCACCTTTTCTGTTAAAAAAAGAAAGCTACAAAATACTTGGAAGTGTTAGGGAGAATCAGCATCAAGAACAGCAATAAAATACGTGGTTACATATATCTGTCAAATAACACTGATACCAGTCGGAACGTTTACAGCCTGTAGGATTTGAATGCAATCAGCAATGTAAAATTATTCATGCTTATTCACACTGAGCTGACACAATGAAAATCATTGAGGGTTGACTTCAGAGGGCTACAAAGGTGCCTGTAAGAGCAAACCATCCCACGGTGTGAGGATTCCCATCACTCCCCTCCTCCCTTGGTTCAAGGTAGCTCCTTCCCTCCCCCAGGAGCCTGCAGGGTACGTGAGGAACAGAAGCCCTTTAACAGGCATCCCCAGGATGCCGAGCAGGAGAGGCTCCAAACACGCTAACACCACTCAGCTTTGTGTCTCCTTCATTCAGGACTGGTGCAGCCATCCCCAGCACCCCAGCATGTGCATGGCAGTGAAACACCTCTTGGTATCAGCCTCATTGCCCGAAGCGATGCTTTTCTGAACACGTCAATCCTGCCACAGTACGGCCAAAGACGTTGGCTCACCTTTCACTTGAAGTATATAATTACAAGTGCCGTGTAGCTTCTGGCTCTTGGTTAACTCATCAAACTTTCATTGCACCTCCAGCTTCTAGGAAACACTATCCTTCTCTCCCAGATAAAGGCATGCTGTAGTTATTACCACCTCACCCCATTTAATTTTCAGTACCTACTGCACAGTGAGACTACAACAGACAGGTTCCAGCTGCTATAAAATGTGCCTATGCCCATCTCCATGCTTCAGACATGCTCAACTTCTCAGCTCCTCCACGAGTTCCCATTTAGCTTCCAGTGTGGGGTGAAGGCTTTGCCCCTATGAAATGTGAATTGTAGATGATGAGCCATCTGCATAGCTGCCCTTTTGTGAACCAGTGCAAACCAGAGAAGTTAGGACAACACACGTGAGAGACATCACTCACCCCTGACAGGATGTGACACCGGGACAAGCCTTTAGGAAAAACAAAACAAAGCCAGTTGGATCGGCTTCCAGAGGGCTGCAAAGCCCTTGAATACAAAACAGGCTTTTCAATAAAAATGGCATGCACAATTGGTACTATTTCCCCAAAACATATCCAAAATACAGCAATGATTTCATATGTAAAGGGGACAGTTCCTTGATAATCTTGACAGCAGTAGGAATTTCTGGTAGAAATGTTCATATCACGCATCTACAAGCAGCCATGCAAAACTGAAACAGGAAGACCTCAAACATATCAGGAAAGCGGAAGAAAAAAGTGGCTGCAGGAGTATTTTCCAACACAGAACATATGTGCACAGCAGTGGGCCAGCTCCAGCAGGTGAGCAGATGACTGCTTACCCAACAGCCTGACAGGGATGGCTGACACGGCACAGCAAATAGGTGCCATATTTTTGAACAATCCTAATTACACTTACCCAGATACGATGAATTCACCACTTTGCAAATTGTGTTACATACTTTACTGTCAGGAGGCCATAAAAGGTAGATATATCTATGTGCATATATGTCTTGTCCCACTTGCAGAAGTAAGGTCAGAAAGCGACAACAAAATGCGTAGAGAAGTCCGTGTTATACACAGAGATAGAGCTAAGGGAATTGAGCATCTGAGGCAAGGATGTTCATTTTGCAAAAGCTTCCGTGAGTTCCACACTATTGCCAGCAGAAGGTGCTCCTAATCTTTTCAAATTATCTGTTTGATTCAGAAATGTTATTTTACATAGTCCTAAAGGTGTCTTAGGCAAGGCAAACGCTGTGGCTTGAAGAGGATTAGAGGTCACGCACACTCGGTGCCGCACTGGCAGCTCTGCAGGGCGCTGCTTCCCAGCGAGCACCCACTGCTGGGCAGGGCAGATGGTGGAAACGTCAATTAGCACAGCAAGAGCTGCAAGTGGACATCTGTCCTCACCAGCACTTTTAACCAGGAGATGGCATTCCTGCTGCTAGATTTGCTTTTCTGTCCTCCCTTTATTGCACATACTGACTTCATGACTGTTCTTGAATATTTTTTCTCTCTCATTCGTCACTGCTTCGTATTGACTGCTGTGACAATAATGAAAGAATAGCATAGATGAGAGCAATTGGAAATATAATTCCGATACGAGGAGACAAAACATTTCAGGAAGCGAATAAGAATCAGTGGGGATTAAAAACGTTAGTGGCGATACTGGTCCTATCTGGCTTCAGAATTCATGTGTCAGTGGCAAAAGCAGAAGCATTTCATGTTGTACTCTGTATGGTGATAAGTCACAGACCAGTTGGCTTTCAGTTCATGTGTCCACACAAGCATAATTTAAGTTTTTTAAAATACTTTTGTATGTTGGGGCTACACAGCACTTCTTTGCTTGGCCAAAGTGTTTCAGAATGAATATGCAGTTTTTGTATTAAATTTGCCTACAAATATTATGCACATGTTTAGTAAATACTGTAAAAATTGATCACTGATGCTTCCAGCACTTGAATGATTTCTCAAGGTTTGTTTCCAAAACTTTTCCCAAAAACGTGTGTGAATTCTGTGGAGAATGTATGATTACATAGAAAATATTTTCTACGATGTGCAGTATATTCATTTCTTCTTTCATCCAACTTTCCTTTGTAACAGAATTAATTTTTAATTGTTGCTGTTTCAAAGGGAGCGAAAGATTAAAAACCTGGAGAAACAACAATCCATGTTTTTTCTCTGTTCCTTATCTACATCTGCCAGTTATTGCACGTTCAACATAAAGCCATCATTTCAATTAAAGCTTCCTGAAAAACTGCATTTCTCTTGACAGTCATCTCCACCGCAACCAAACGGAGCATCACACACAGGATGATTTTGATGCTGCAGAAACAGCAAAAGGACATCACTACTAAAGCAGCAATTAGAGAAAACAAACAAACCAACCACAACTTGAACCTTAAAAGAATGGTTCACATCCAATTAAACTGGGATGAACAACGAGGTTAAAAAAAACTCAACTATTTTGGATAGTGGACTCTGCTGACAATGAGATACAACATGCACACCTATTTCCTATGAGAACACAGATCTCTGTTTCCTCTCAAGCTCCTACCACCCTGGTCTCAAACTCCATTCTCAAATGGTGAGCATTTCTAGCACGGTATTACCGAGGTTTTCACAGAAACTACAAACTAAAACCATGTATTATTTTGGTAATCATTTCATTTTCTTTGCCTTGTTTCAGTGGTTCCATTTATTTCACATTAAACTCCAAAGCGACCCCTGCCACTGCCACAAAACCCTTCAGTGTAGCTTGCCCAGGTCGACTGACATCTACAGCTCTTGCATAAATTCTCTGAAATTCAGTGGGAATTAGAAATATTAGCTCACTTAGTACTATTCTAATACAGAGAAGTTAAACCCACAATCTCATTCTAGATTTTTAATGGGATTCTATTCTCTGTCTTCAGAAGCAAATTTCTGTGCACTGCTTTTCTCTCTTGATAAAATCTAGAAGTGTCAGCAGGTCTTTTCTTCCACTTCAGTCTACAAAGTGCAATCTTGTGAGTGAAACAGCTTAGAAAGTAAAATTTTCCATTCAAATGAATACCTAGTAACCAGCAGATCTCCTTTCTGAGATCCTCCATTGGCAACTGTCCCTACCTGAGAAACTGGATGAGGCAGGAACCACTGGCAGTAAACCCAGATTGTTGTTATGGCTTTGATAAATACTAAGGAAGGTGTATTTTTTCCTCTTATGTATAATGATGTCATCAAGCACACAATGATGCAATGTCAGCAATTGTCTTGAACACTGCAGCGTAATAGATCCTCAAGCCTTCACGATGGATGTCTAAGCAAAACAAACACCTGCTTTGGTACCAGGTATGCCAAATAAATATATATTGCATTAGACTACCTGTCCTACTGGCACAAAAAAATGCATATTTTTATACTATGAAGGCATCAGACACAAAGTGAATACATTCACACCTAGAATGGGTGTCTCTATCACCTCCCAGTTTTATCACATATGTTGCTCAAAATATTCCTGGATGCAGTACACTAAAATTGTGTTTAGTCCATCTTACATAAAGTCAGTTAAGAGAAGCCAGTCTGTCAGCGGGGAAGTATTGAGTGAGAACCTTTACTGGTTTCAGCAAGCTGAATTTCAATCTCACCTCAATTAATAATCATTTCCTTCTAATCTCAGAACAACAAAGCTGACCGCAAAGTGTAATTAATTTCATTATCTGTTTTCATTAATATCACTTGCTTCTATTTGTTCTCATAAATTCTAAGAAATTTGTCTAGAATTTAAAACCCTTCAGAATCACAGATCATCCAGCACAGGTCCTGTAAGCCTAACACTGCTGATGCTGCTATTTCTGCCAACAGACCTCTCCAGGATTTAGAGCCCCCTCGAGTCAAACGCCTGCAGCCAGAGCTGAACAGCCAGCGCACAGGGGAGAGGTGCACCGAGGTGGCAGAACCAGGATATGAATTAACTGCCCCTCTGTCTCCACATTAATCATCCTCCTCTTCACATCTGACAGCAACAACCGGCCGAGACACCATGTCCTGTCCTTTTGAGCTCTGCCGTGGCTTCAGCTGCCACCCTGCAGTACGGGGACCGCCCCTCAGTGCCCCTAAAGCTTCTAGTTGACTAGAAGTACCCCCATAAAATTCTTTACCATTACAGTTGTAATCAAAATTATCGCTCTGAAGTCATACAAACTACAGAACACCTCTAAACCCATGTGTTTTGTTGTTAGGTTGTTGTTTGTTTAAATAAAGCAATCAAAGAACTTAGCATTCTCACACACTGATGCAGCTAATGTAAATACTAGGAACAGATAATAACAACTTGACTCTCCATAGTGAATTTTTCTCTCTCATTCTCCTCCTGTGCAAAGAAATAGATAAGCAAATTTATTTCAATTTTACAAGGCAAAGAAAGGCTGCAGTTCTTGCCTCAGACACTTCGGTGGCAGTTTAGGGAATAAAGTCCCATCTCCTAGGATTTCTGATTTACACTCAGCTGCAAGATACCATGCAGTATTTCTTACTGCCAGAAAGCACTGGCTACTCAGACACAGGTTTCATTCATTTACTCTATTCAATTAACTCATTTTGGTTTTATTTCTCCTATCCTATTTTCTTTTTCAAGTAAAATTGCTCTGAAGCTATTAACCAGGAACAAATAAATTACCTAAAACAACTAATAACATCAACACAGACATTGTTCCCAATACTGACTGTAAGGTAGCTAAAAAAGCTACGTACCTGAAAGACATTCTACAATTTCATAAAAACGAACAACTGGACTTCCTAGCAGTGCACTTCCATGAGCTCATATCAAGGTAACAGACATGGCATCACATACTGAAGGTAAGATCTGCATCCTAACGGATAGCCAGTATTTGCCATGCCTAAGCAAACACCAAAAAACTTCCTATGAAGGCTGGTAAAGTCTTCAATGAGAGCTGAAGGTCCAGTATAAAAGCAGAGGAACTAATTAGGATTTCTTATTTACAAAAATACTGCTGTCAGTGGGAGTACAGCTGTTGAGAAGGAAGAAAATTCCACCAGAAATCATTTCTTCAGCTCTTACTCCACTCAGTAATCATTACACCATTTACGTGCCTCATCTTGTGTATCACAGATGTTTTTCTTCTGTTATGTTGAGGTAGCATCAAGTGCAAGAAAAGCAATAAAGTCATTAGTTTCAGTACTGCATAAGATGTGGCTAGTTCAATGAAGTTGATAGAAAGTAGAAAGGAAATAGTATCAAAAACATGCTATTAAAACACTGAGTTAAAATATGATTGTTACAGATGATTTGAAAGCTTTTTCTTGCTGTTAATATTTAAATCAAATCGAGTATCTCTTACTACAGCTTAAAACAGCACCCACTGAAGTGGTGCTATCCTACAGCTATATAGGATATATATATAGCTATAGCATGATGCTATGAAGTATCATGCTGGAAAAGCACTAAGATGAATCAGGGAATTGCAGAGAAAAGCAACCATGTGAGTTTAACAGAGGAGACCCAAACGCTCAGCCAAGAAAAAGAGCAACAAGTAAATGAGCCCGTAAAAAAAGAAAGTTGAAAGCCTTCCATATCCAACACACCATCGTAACCACTTACCATCACTCTGGACTCCTACAAAAAAATTAACTTCTTCAGTTCATGTGTGTCGCTAAAAGTAATCACGAGAATGCAAGAAAGGGAAAAAAGTCCCTGAAATCAACTGGTGACTCTCTGTTCCCAGACCACGGTCTGAGCAGCACTGGTGACAAGCAAATGAGCCATTCTGATTGCTACAGAGGCAGCTTCTGCCAGTCTGCAGAAACAGTACAGCTCGGGGAAATGCAAGCTCCCCAATAGAAACACTATGATCTGTCACAGTCCACAGGGAAGCTCTGATTATACAGCTCAAGTAAGTGCCTGCATGAAGGTATTTCCTGGCAACATGGAGCTGGGTGCATGCAGGTACTCCTCTATCCCCTGGGTAAGTGCAGCCAAAGAAGTAACCACCGCCAATTCCCTGATGGGACTGGAGGTAGCTGTGGGCAAGTGGCAGAAAGGGGAATAACAGCAGGGCTGTGCTCAGATCCTGTCCTAACAGGAGAGAGAGCAAAGAAGACAGGGCCCCATTTCCACCCAGATGCGTGCCCAGGCCTACATCAATAGCTAGTGACACTGAGCCGAGGCACTCCTGCTGTTAAGTAACACCAGAACAAAGAAATCCAGAATTACAAGAATAGCCACTAGATTGCCTACTGTTCGTAATGATAAAAAAACTTTCAACTTTGATTTTTCACATTTCTTATCACAGTGCAACTTCACGTCACTTGAAGTTTTGCAAGTAAAACATTACAGTCAAAGGATATACACGTCAATGAAATGTCCCAGAAAGTGTGGCCATTTGACCATGAAATTCAATACAGCCAAATATAGAACATCCTAAGTTGAAAGGGATGCACAAAGGTCACCGAGTCCAGCTCCTGGCTCCACACAGAACCACCACAAACTCAAACCCTATGTCTGAGAGTGTTGTCCAAAAGCTCACTGAGATCCAGCAGCTTGGGGCCATGACCACTGCCCTGGGGAGCCAGTTCCATGCCCACCACTCTCTGGTGAACAACCTTTTCCTGACGTTCAACCTGAACCTCACCTCACACAGTTCCATGCCATTCTCTTGGGTCTTGTCACTGTCCCCAGAGAGCAGAGCTCAGCGCTGCCCCTCTGCTCCCCTCACGAGGGGGCTGCAGGCCGCCATGAGGCCTCCCCTCAGCCTCCTCTGCTCTGGCCTGAAAAAAACAAGGGGCCTCAGCCACTCATACTCTTCCCCTCTAGGCCCTTCACCATCTTTGTGCCCTGCAAAGGGCAGTGTCATACCCAGAGGTGTGACAGTGTCAAGAAATGTCTGACAGGCAGTCACGGAGCAATGTGATGTTCAGCAAGCTGGCAGATCCCTGCCAAAAGATTGGCACTGCCCCATCATAAAATGGCGGCCCGCATCAAAATGGAAGCCAAAACAAAATGGTAGCCCTCATGTACATGTCCTGTCTCAATCCTTCTTCTCATGTTTATGGAAGCATCGAGAACATGAAGTTTCATTAAATAAGAAATGCTTTAAAAACTCAATTCATACTGCAAAACTTGGAACACAACATTTTGGCTTCAGAAGTTTATGAAGCCACAATCACTTACTATTACAGCAACAAAATAATTTAAAAACAGTAATTTGGTCATACTCTGAAACAACATCCCACTGCATGCTGTTACAGCCAAAAAAGACACCCTCCTCCTGACACTCAAGTATGTAATCTGTGCCTGGTTATAGGTATTTTCAGCAGGCTGAACAAACTAAGGGACCTCAGCTGCTCCTCACACATCTTCCCCTCCAGACCCTCCAGCACCTTCATAGGCCTGCTTTGGATGCTCTCCAATTGTTTTATGTCCTTACATTGTGATGCCCAAACCTGCACACAGTGCTCGAGGTGAGGCCGCACCACACAGAGCAGAGTGGAACAATCCCATCCCTCGCCCTGGGCCCGGGGCATGGTTGGCCCTTTTGGCTGCCAGGACACACTGCTGACTCAGATTCAACAGATTCATCATGTTTTAGGCTTATGCGGCCTTGAATCGTTACAGACTCCTCACGATTTTCTTCAGTTTGACAGAGCATGCCCACTCAGGATGACAGTCGAGGTACATTGAGAAAGCAGATGCCGAGGAAAAAAGCATCTGCAACTAAGGCACAGCCTCAGAGAAGAAGATACCATGCAGCTGAAAATGCATCAACTTAGATAGACGTCTGAGTCAGCACAGCATTAGGCTGTGGTATTATCCTGAAAGATTCATGCATCTCTTTATTATATGGTGGACTTTTATTATTTATCACTGCAATCACCATTGGCTCTTTAGTACAGACAGTTCCAAGGGTCTGTTGCTCATATTCAATTGATGAAGATTATAGGAAAGGCTAAAAGTAACATGGCTTAACAACATATGTTCACATAACAACAGCACAGAAAAGAGGTTTCCTGTAGATGAGGCCAGGAATTTGTAGGTTACGGTATCTAACTTATTTATTTGTTTATTAAAATAATTAATAAAAAAAATCTTATGTTCTGAAGAAAGTGACACATTGTGATGTCTATAAGAAACAAAATGAAAACACCAAAAAAACCCCTCACTTTGCTAAGTCTGTTTCCACAGTATGATTCTCTCCCCTCCCACATTTACTTAAAAAAAATAAAAATAAACCAGATAGCAGTGAGCTGTGTTTTTCTGAAGTGTTACCTCCAAGTGCTGCTACTTGGCAGCTCTTAATTTCATTGCTATCTTTGTCAGTGTCATCTGCTTTTCCTGTGAGCAATGTCAGCTTGTCAGCTGCACAGCAACTGTACTTACTTCAAGCCGTGCCTTTGCAAGAGGCAGAGTACTTGCTATAGCATATCTTATACTGCTGTGTATTTGAGAGTATTCAAGGTATCTAAAAAAAGTGTGAACACTGAAGAAAAAGAGCACTATGATCATTATACCATCTGCAAGCAACGTTAAATGCCACTATTGCTCCTGCATGTGACAATGATGTCACTCGAAATCACAATGCTCAACTTGTGAGATACGAGTAAGAAAATAAGAAGCATTTTGAACATCCCAATGGATTACACTCCATTGCTCAGGAGTGTTAAACCAGTTAGACCTTTGAAACCTCAAACATAGCACACACACCGTGAGCTCACTGTTACCTGCAGAACACTCCACACTGCACTCAGCATTACCCATCTCCATCTCTTCAGAAACAAGATGCATCCAGCCTTACAATCATCATCTGCCTTTCCTCTAAGTACTACATAGACTTGAAGGAACAATAAAAATGAAAGATGATGTAAAATTTCATCTAATACCTGAGTATCTCGTAACACAGATATATACCCAAAGCTTAAAGACACTGGCCACTGGTATTTTAAGCAAGTCAAACAAGCTTCCCTATTGTCCCATTTTCTAGAAGAATTAAGAAAAGATGTGAAGAGAACAAAGTCTCAGCATTTTCAAGTCTACTGGTAATTAGTTCTGTTCCTGAAAGCTGCCTGGCTGTAAAGGAATAGCAGAGCAGAGCATGGGATCAGCAGCAGTGATTTAGTCAGGCTGATGGTACTATTGGAACAGGACTAATGTTATTCCTTCAGAGAGTTCTCAGCCTTGTGTAAAGCACAATAAAACATTTGAACAACATGTGAAGAGATGCCTTTTTTTTTTTTAAATAATGTGAGAAGTGACAGTTTTCTTGACTCTCACTTCTGAATGACTAGCAAATATAAACGACAAACCAAAGCAATCTCAAAATGTAGTGTGGGATATGGCATTATTTTACTCTTATACCCACATGCAATAGAAGTCTATTAGGAATATAACACCCCCAGACTTTTCCCATTTTAGCACATTTAAAAGCCCAAAAGAATAGACTCCCTCAATATGAAGCACATACTGTCAATCACCTTGATTATCCCTCAGCATAGCTAACCTTATCTGAACGCAATAATCACTAATGAAGTTCCCCAGATTATTTTCTAGTGCAAAGCAAACACTAAATTAAATTGTAACTAAGTACCTCAAGGTAGGAGTACCTAGTCACCAGCTGCAGTAAGGATGTTAAGTTAGAACCAGTGAGGGACACCACGTATCTTTATGCAGAACCAGTCCCACTTCAACATCAAATCTTAATAGAAATACTGAAGAATACGTAAGACTTAACCCATGTTTTCTCATAAGTTTTCTTCACAGATGAATAGTGGAGAAATAGATACATCTCACTAACCTGCTTTCCAATATTTATTGGATACATAACTTCCACTGCATATCCTGTAGAAAACTGAGACTCTGACCTGCATCTCATCTTGCAGCTTCTGGCTGGGGTGAAGCAGAAACCCTTTCATACAGAGGGGCATCCAATTAACTACAGCAACTGAACTGGGTTAGCTCAGACCTCTGGGAATTCAAGGTAGCAGAGGCAAGCATCAGACAAGGAGTAAGCATGTAGCATGAACACACCCTGGGAGATTTCTAAAAGAAGGCAACTTCAAGTCCAGACCCCATTTCTCACTGAGAGCAGAAGTAGGAAATATTTTAGTGATAAAAAGGATTCTACGTGGAGTTCAGGAAATCCAAAAAGGCACTGAAAATTGCTCAATTATAATGAAACAGAGAGGTTGAGGAGTCTCCTTCTCCGGAGATATCTGAAACCTGCCTGGATGCGATTCTGGGCGTCAACGTGCTCTAGGTGACTCTGCTTGAAGCAGGGGGATTGGACTAGATGATTCCAAGTGGTCTCTTCCAACTTCAACTATTCTATGATTCTGTGAAATTCTGTTCAAGGAGGGAGGAAAATGGAAAGGATTTGTATTCAAATCTCTTGATTTACTTGGTCATGATATTTCTGTGCTCTTTACGTTAAGAATGACTTTATCTATTTTGTCTTGGACGACTTGAAAAGTTGAAAACCTTGCATGTCTCTTGGCAACTGCGCTTCCAAGAGAAGGTAATATGGCAACTCTGCATCAGAGCTCTGGCAGAAGTGTGCTCAAGTTACAAATACACATTAATTTGTATGAGACATATTAGCAGAAATAAAAATATTACATTGTATCATCATAGAAGCACAGAATTTATATTAACAAGTACCCTTGTGCAGCTTCAGCAAGTAAGCAAAAATCACATTTTCTTAATGTCCCCTAATAAACCCTATAGTTATTAATCAACCTTCATTAAATATTTGGAAACTTAAGTTTTTATTTAAAATGGGATCTTGAATAAGAAGTTGTTTAATCAACGTATGACAACCATTTTCATCGCATAGTAGTTTCCATTTTTACAATGTGATAGCTATTTGATTTTAATTCCAGCCCATTCATTCATTGCTTTGCTTAATCTAGCTCAAGTGGGAAGAGGCACTCTTAATCCAAAATAAAAGCAGTCACACAAAGAGTTAATCCATAGCAGTTAATCAGGAATAGATGTTCCAGAATAAATCCACAGGCTGAAAATAAGTAAATCCCTTAGGCTGAGTTTGATTTAGACCACTTTCACCTCAGCTTCAGAGCTGCTGCTAAAGACAAATGCTTCCTCATGCCACAGCTACAGCAAGACAGTTTTTTGGAGTTGAAGACACACATCATACGGCAGGAGAACATGGCAATTTACTTTATCAAACTAGCAGAAAATTCTTGCAGATAAGAGAAACAAGAACACTAAGAAATGCAGAAGCAACAAGAAGAGATGAAAGAAAACCAACCTTGTATAAAAACGGGGCAGAATTCTAGGCACTCCTTTTATCACGATTTAGCACAGAGACATATTTGGTTAGTCATTGCTTAGGGACTCCATTAAATTCTCCGCTTACCTGGTGGAGGGTGTGCACACAGGTGTGAGCATACGAGCAGAGCAACAGAAACGTGACAATTTTTTTTCTACACGCCAACCATTGTATCAATGGAGCAATCGCTCATAATTAAGAGTTTATTCTAGAAAACCTGCACAATCTTTGGACTCCTGAAGGTGCAGTCCATCTTAAGAGCATGAACAGTCTTCACATCTGCTCTAAAGGCCAAGGTAAAAGCAAAGGATCTCAAGGCCAACTATAGGAAGCAAATCTGATGGCAGCAGTCACCAGCACTGCTCGTTTACATGAAATCTCTCAGTAAGAGCCCAGTTAATAAGTAAAGCTATGGGCCTTCTGGGTTAATTAATATTAGTCATTAACAAAGTAATATCCAGACAATGATAACATGCATCTGAGAAAATTATATCACAGATGACCTTTTGGATTTGAAAGTATAATTCAGTTAGGAGTGTTCATTCATGTGTCACTGAAAGAGATGGAGAAAAGAAGTTATCCTGGCTACACTCACCCCAAGAAAAGTAGCATTCAAAATGCTTATGACTTAACTAGAGCTGGTAGTTATCCATCCCTTCAGTAACTAACTGAAAACTATATTTTAATTTTGATATATTTCTCTTCAGGTAGTAAAATTAGAATGGGCTTTTGTTTGCATAATTCCTTACTCATGCTTATTTTTCTTGTCTGGCTTCTGCCTCATAAAGAATGTTTTGTCCAAATTCACAGTTGGATATCCAAAAATTTATGCAAATGACTACGAGTCACAACAAAAATGTTTGGGGAAATTGGCAATCTTCCAAAAATTCAAAATATTCCAAAAAAGCAGAATATGATTCAAAAGTACTTCGTCAACTGCAGAACCATTTTGTTTATAGCTGCAATGCAGCATTCTCTTCAGGACTCTTCATCTCCCTGAAAGGATAAAATGACCCAACTGCCTACTCTGTTCCATCATTATTCATTAATGAAGAGACTGGGCCTAGAGGATTGTCACTGCAGGATTAAAAAAAAAAAAA